>CAUYON010198971.1:0-36235 GCA_963573935.1 Arctocebus calabarensis
AATGTCTTCATATAGAGATTAAGAAAATGCCATGAAGGCTATGTTTAACAGTTCGACCAAAATATTTCAGATTGTATATGAAGTCAGCACATTGTGCCCCATGATTGCACCAATGTACACAATTATGATTTAATAAAATTATTTTAAAAAAATAAAATAAATAAAAATAATAATAAATAATAAATAATAAAAAAATAAAATACTTCTGCTTCTGGAAAACAATTTATGGATATAACTTCTGGCCATTATTTGCATATAATACCTTTCCTAATGGGTACAAAGTTACCATTAAAAATAAGTTCTGGTGTTCCATTGTGTAGTAGAGTTACTATAGTTAACAATGATGGGTTGAATATTCAAAATAGCCAGAGAGGATTTTGCATGTCCTTTCTACAAAGAAATGATAAATGTTTGAATTGATTATATGCTTGGTTTGATCATTTGATAATGTGTACATGGATTAAAACATGACATTGTACCCCATAAACACATGTAGTTATGGTCAGCCAATTAAAATTTTTTTTAATTTCTAAAGTAAAGAAAAAAATCTCAAACTGTAGATCAACTTCTTGATTTATATTTAAATAAGAATCTTCAGCAAAATAGTGAACATAACCGCCTTGACTTAAGGACCCAGTGTTTTCCTCCCACCTGTGAGTTGTTACACACTTAGATGAGGACAATAAAATCAGCCATAAGTTTAGAACAGACCCGATGGGCGAGTGAGTGTACAACTTCATATGCTCATACAACTTATCCATTGTATAAGTGAGAAACAAATGGCTGAAGTGATCAGTACTTCAGCTTTGTTTCTTTTGTTTGTTTATCTATTTTTTGAGACAGAGTCTCACTATGTTGCCCTCGCTAGAGTGCCATGGTGTCACAGCAACCTCAAACTTTCGGGCTTCAGCGATTCTCTTGCCTCAGCCCCACAAGCAGCTGAGACTACAGGCGCCTGCCACAGCGCCCGGCTATTTTTTGTTGCAGTTGTCATTGTTATTCAGCTGGCTCGGGCTGAGTTCAAACCCACCAGCCTCAGTGTATGTGGCTGGCACCGTAACCACTGTGCTACATATGGGTGCTGAGGCCAGCACTTCAGCTTCAGAGGTCCTCAAATACAATAAAGCTTTATTTGGAACTTAGAATACTTCAGCTAGAACCAAGTAATATCCATTTTTTCTAAGGAGAGTTAGTAATCATAAATAAAATTATAAATGAAGTACATTCAGAGTATATGTCTGCGATGAACTTTTTATGTAACATTTTAAATTTACAAATGAAGACATTCTACATGCTTATGTATTACTAATATCTTGATTGTCTAAATTTTTAGGTTTCATATATATATGTTGATTTCCAAATAAACAATGTATTAAATGATTTTTTAAAAAGCTGCTTTTCCCGTGAAACACACTGCTAATTCTCCTAGTGTAACAATCATCTTTGCTTTCTCTGTGTTCCTCAAACAAGATCACATCTCTCTACATCACTTGTCACAGTCTGCCAATGAGTGCTTATTTATAAATAAGCAATCCATAAAAGAAGGGACATTGGCTTGGTGCCTGTAGCTCAGCAGCTAGGGTGCCAGGCACATACACCAGAGCTGGCGGGTTCAAACGCAGCCGGGGTCTGCCAAACAATGACAATTACCAAAAATAAAAATAGCCAGGCGTTGTGGCAGGTGCGATAGTCCTAGCTACTTGGGAGGCTGAGGCACAAGAATCATTTAAGCCCAAGAGTTTGAGGTTGCTGTCAGCTGTGATGCTACAGCACTCTACCGAAGGCAACATAGTAAGACTGTCTCAAAAAAAAAAAAAAAAAAAAAGAAGGAGGAAAATTATCTCCTGAGTCCCCACCATGTACTAGAGAACATTATTTCACCCTGTGGAGCACTATTATTAGGAAGCTACTACTAAATACAAGGGAACTGGGACCGCACGCATTTATCATCTCTTACCTTCCCTATTAAAGTAAAACCATTCTTAGAGCAAGAAGGTTCATTTCTAAAAGTTTAAAACTTTTGGGCAGCACCTGTGACTCAGTGGGTAGGGCACCGGCCCCATATACCAAGGGTGGAAGGTTCGAACTCGGCCGCAGCCAAACTGCAACAACAAAAAAAAATAGCTGGGCGTTGTGGCGGTCGTCCGTAGTGCTAGTTACTTGGGAGGCTGAAGCAAGAGAATCACCTAAGCCCAGGAGTTGGAGGTTGCTGTGAGCTGTGACACCACAGCACTCTACCAAGAGCGATAAAGTGAGACTCTCGTCTCTACAAAAAAAAAAAAAAAAATTTTTTAACTTTCCATTTTATATTTAACCCTCTTTTTACATGTACACTTTATCATGTCTCCTGTGATTCTTAGCTTGAAAAATGTAAATCTGAATTTTTTTTTTTTTTAAACAGACTCTCACTTTGTCACCCTTGGTAGAGTCCCATGGTGTCATAGCTCACATCAACCTCAAACTCTTGGGCTCAAGCAATTCTGTTGCCTAGCCTCCCAAGTACTTAGGACTACAGGCACCCACCACAACACCCAGCCATTTTAGAGATGAGGTCTCACTCTTGCTCAGGCTGGTCTCCAACTTCTGAACTCAGGCAATTCACCCACCTCAGCCTCCCTGAGTGCTAGGATTACAGCGTGAGCCACCACTGAATCTTTTTTTAAAAATGAATATATTTAGGCCAGGTACAGTGGCTCATGCCTGTAATCCTAATACTCTGGGAGGCCGAGGCAGGTGGCTTACCTGAGCCCACAAGCTAGAGACCCACCTGAGCCAGAGCAAGAATCGGTCTCTAGGCTCAGTGCTTGTGGCTTAACGGGCTAAGATACCAGCCACGTACACCTAAGCTGGCAGGTTCAATTCCAGCACAGGCCACCAAACAACAACGGCTGCAACCAAAAAATGGCTGGGCATTGTGGCGGGTGCCTATAGTCCTAGCTACTTGGGAGGCGGAGGCAAGAGACTCGCTTGAGCCCAGGAATTTGAGGTTGCTGTGAGCTGTGATGCCACAGCACTCTATCCAGGGTGACGGCTGTCTCAAAAAAAAAAAAAGAATTGGTCTCTAAAAATAGCTGGGGCTTGGCGCCTGTAGCTCAAGCAGCTAAGGCGCCAGCCACATACACCAGAGCTGGCAGGTTCGAATCCAGCCCAGGCCTGCCAAACAATGACAACTACAACCAAAAAATAGCCAGGCCAGTTGTGGCTGACACCTGTGGCCCCAGCTACTTGGAAGGCTGAGGCAAGAGAATTGCTTAAGCCCAGGAGTTAGAGTTTGCTGTGAGCTGTGATGCCATAGCACTCTACCTAGGGCAACAGCTTGAGGTTCTGTCTCAAAATAAAAATAAAAATAAAAATAGCTAGGCACTGTGGCAGCTACTCCCAGCTACTTAGGAGGCTGAGGCAAGAGAATCACTTGAGCCCAAGGGCTTGAGGCTGCTGTGAGCTATGATGCCATTACACTCTACAGAGGGTGACAAAGTGAGACTCTGTCTCAAAAAAAAAAAAAAATGGATATATTCACCTTATTTACTATTACTCTCCTCTATTCAAAATGTATGCTTTAATCCTTCTTCAAACGTACACTACAAGCAGATATATGAGGTCTAACAAGTTAGCAAATTTACCCTAGAAAAAGTGTTACGTACCTCATAGCTGAATATCTCTATGGTCACCTTTGAAGTACTCCCCTTGGGAAGTTATGCTATCCTGCACTAGTCTACCCTTCAAAGCAATTTGGGAACTCTTTTTCTAGAATGAACATCAGGGCTGTCGTCATACACAGGTCTGACAAGTTTGCGAACTTGCCACCATGCCCTTACGTTGGCAGCACTATACAGACAACTCAGCAAGGTCTTATAACATCAGTACAATAGGGTCTCACGGGTGTTGTGTTCATGACGACGTGTGGTGATGTCTGCTGAGTGGCATCCGTTACTGTTGGTGCATGCTTTTGTGTGCTGTATGATGACAGGTCTGATGGTTCATTCCAGGCAGGATTCTAAAATAACTCTGAAGAGTGGAGTAGGCTCTGGAATCGGTGCAGAGCTTCCCAAGGGGAGTATTCAAAGGTGACCATAGTGATATTCAGCAATGAGGTATGGAGCACTTTTTCTAGGAAGAGTTTGCAAACTTAATTGTCAGATCACCTATTATACAAGAACTTCCTTCCTACAGATACAAAAAAAAAAATTCCCCAGGATGGCAGTGGAGTGAAAATTCTGTATTTGTGGGTTGTACTTGTGGAAAAAAAGAACATTATGAAAGTTAATCATAAAAAGCAGATCATTCTTATCATAACCAAGTAAAACAGAGTCAAGAGAGGCTGATGGGAGGGTGATGAGAGAGAGCCCTCTGAGCACATAATATTGCTACAAAAATTCTCTGTAGGCCTGGCTACTGAAACTGCTTGTTGTAACCTAAAACCAGCTTTATCTAATAGCTGCTGAAAGTCTTAAGACTAGTTTCCCCCCTGCAGTCACTCACCAATCAGAGCTTACCAACTCTAAGACTTTACTAGTGCCAATGACTTCTCTTTCAAAACAATACATTTCTCCTTTTTATAAAACCTACAACCTTCTCTTTATTCTTCAGATACACTCAAGACCACCCAGTCTGTGGATATGCCCCAAATTGCAATTCTTGCTTCCCAAATGTTTTAAACTTAAGAGATTCATCTGTATGTTTTATTTAACTTATACAGTACCTAACAGAAGTGTTTAGATGCAGAGGCGAATAGTCAGAGACTCTTTAAGGTTGGTAGATGCTGCTGGTTGACTAATAAATAAACAGACTTTCTCATTTCCTAAATGTTTTCCTGCATGTTACAATTATGTTCTGAGAAATGCATCATTAGGAGACTTCATCATTGTGCAAACATCAGGTAGTGTTACTTCCACAAACCCTGATGGTACAGCCTACACATCTAAGCTATCTGAGCTACACAGTATATACTACTGCTCCTAGGCTACAAACCTGTACAGCATGTTACTATACTGAATACTATAGGCAACTGTAACACTATAGTAAGTCTTTGTGCACCAGAACATACCTAAACATAGAAAGAGTGTAATAAAAATACATATTATAATCTTATGAGAACCTTGTCATATGTGCAATCCATCACTGACTGAAATGTCCCTATTTGGCATAAGACTGCATTTATATATTCGGCATAAGACTGCATTTATATTGATTAATGTGATTAGCATCTGCTATCTCTAAAAGGTTGAAATACTCTATAATGGTGTGCTATTGCTACCATGTATCCCTTCCCAACTCTAGAAAGGTCAAGCCTTAGGAACGGGGCTAAGCTAGTCCTAGAGTAAAGGCTACCATAGACCTTCTCTACTGAAGTTTAAAAAACAATCCTTAAAAAGATCAAACTGGGGCCAGGCACAGTGGCTCATGCCTATAATTCTAGCACTCGAGGCCGAGGCAGGTAGATAGTGTAAGCTCAGAGTTTAAGACCAGCTTGAGCAAGAGCAAGACGAGACCTCATCTAAAAATAGCCAGGCGTGGTGGCAGGTGCCTGGAGTCCAGCTACTTGGGAGGCTGAGGCAAGAGGACTATTTGAGCAGAAGAGTTTGAGGTTGCTATAAACCTATGATGCCAGGGCACTCTACCAATAGCAACAATGTTAAGACTTTGTCTCAAAAAAAAAAAAAAAATATATATATATATATATATATATATATATAAAACTAATCTACAAAGAATATAACTGCATGCCAGAACGAAGTCCAATGATCTTTAAAGAAATATTTACTAGACATGCAAAAGTGTAGAAAAAAAAATCAGTCAAGGATGCAGGCCCAGAAATGACAGAGATGATGATATTAGCATATAAAGATAAGAAAACGCATTTTATAAATACGCTCCATATCATCACAATGCAAAGAAAAACATGAACAAAAAGAAGAGCAAAAGAAAAAAAACAAAAAGAAGAGCAAAAGGAAGATTTTTCTTTCCTGTTAACAGTTTTACAGATACAATTCTAAGAGAATTGGTAGATTAAATATGGAAATTTTAAAGAGGAAATATATACTATCTGAAATGAACATTTCATTCAATAGACACTACAGAAGAAAAGAATACTGAACTTGAAAACACAGCAGTAGAAGCTATTCAAAATGAAGCAGAAGGAGAAATAAAACTGGAAAATAAAAGAAAAGAGCTCCATTGATTTGAAGGATAATGACAAGTAGTTTAACATTCCAGTCATAAACCCTCACAAGATGAGAAAGGGAGGATATAAAAAAAATTGCAAAAATAATAGCCAAAAAAGTTTTCCAAAGTTGATAAGAACTATAAACCTGTAGACCCAAGAGGTTTCAAATGAGATCCAAAGAGGATAAAAATAAAGAAATAAATAAATATTAAGCCAGGCGTGGTGGCTCATGCCTGTAATCCTAGCACTCTGGGAGGCAGAGGTGGGTAGACTGCCTGGGCCCACAGATTCAAGACCAGCCTCAACAAGAGAGAGACCCCTATCTCTAAAAATAGCCAGGCATTGTGGCGGTCACCTGTAGTCCCTGCTTCTTGGGAGGCTGAGACAAGAGAATCACTTATTTGAGGTTGCTGTGAGCTATGAGGGTGACAAAATGAGACTGTCTCAAAAAAAGAAAAAGAAAGAAAAAAATATTAAAAACTAAACTACAGTGTATCAAAATCAAATGTGTGAAGACCAGTGATTTAGAGAAAATCTTAACTACCTGGGAAGCTGAGGCAAGAGAATCACTTAAGCCCAAGAGTTGAGGTTGCTGCGAGCCGTGACGCCACGGCATTCTACTCAAGGCGACAGCTTGAGATTCTGTTTCAAAGGAAAAAAAAAAAGAGAGAAAGAAAATCTTAAGAGCAGCCAAAGAAAAATGGCATATTAGGGAAATCACCCTCTACAATTAAAAAATACAAAAATTAAAAATCTTGATATTACAAATGCAAAAATGTTAAGAATCTTTGAAAGAACACTGACTTTTTTTAAAATACATGACTTTTCCAATATATATTTCACCTTGTTTACTATAATATCGCTTATACTAAAAATATATTTTTGAATGTCTTTTCCAATGTATATTTTACCTTATTATTCCTTCTTATTTTCAAAATACATATTTAAATCACTTTTCAAATGTACATTAAGTGTGCTTGTGAATGTAAGTTTCTTTTCCCTGTGGATGTAGGTATAAAAAAATACCTGGGTGAAAAAAAGGAAAGAAAATAGTGACTAATTCTCACATGGATTGGATTCAATTTTGACCAAAGTACATTACTTGAACATTAATTTTTAATTCAACTTGTTGATATGTTGTTTGGGATATTGGATCCTCACTTATAAGTGAAATATGTTTGTAATTTCCCTTTATAACAGTATGTTTTTTCCAATTTCAATATCAGGTGTATCTAGATCAAACAGAATGATTTTGAAACATTTCTTCTTTTTCTATTTTCTATAGGATTTGCCATGATCTGTTTTTTGAAACTCTCCTTTACTTTTATTTGTGTGGTATTAGTTGTCTATTTTTTGAGACTTTGGGGAAAAAAAATAAGAAGTTAACTGATGACTTCATGCTGAGCCTTAGAGTCATGCACTCTATAATGTGTTATTTGACAATGTGTACGTTGCTTTCTTGACATTATTATTGCTAATATTGCTTGCTATTTCGATGCAAAAAGAAAAGCATATCTGCTTTTTACAAGTCAAATATGAAAGCATATAAAGTAAAAGTTCCAAGGCCGGGCATGGTGGCTCACTCCTATAATCCTAGGCCAACCTAACCAAAAATGGAAAATTAAAGTCTGTAATATCATCAATCAGAAACAATAAAGGTGAAATAATAGACACCTCAGAAATTCAAATAACCCTTAATGGACACTGTAAAAAAACTTTATTCTCAGAAATATGAAAATCTGAAAGAAATTGACAAATACTTGGAAGCACGCCAACTTCCTAGACTTAATCAGAAAGAATTGGAAATGCTGAACAGACCTATATCACATACTGAAATAGATCAACTATACAAAATCTCCCATAAAAGAAGAGTCTGGGACCAGATAGCTTCACATCAGAATTCTACCTAATCTTTAAAGAGGAACTAGTCCCTATATTACTTAACCTTTTCCAAAACATCAAAAAAGAAGAAATTCTTCCCAACACATTCTATGAAGCAAATATCACCCTGATCTCCAAACCAGGAAAAGACCCAACAAGAAAATAAAACTATAGACCAGTATTTTTAATGAACACAGATGCAAAAATTATTTGATAAGATCATAGCAAATGGAATCCAGCAACATATCAACAGATTTATATGCCATGACCAAGTGGGTTTTATCCCAGGGTCTCAAGGTTTGTTCAATGTATGTAAATCTATAAATAAAATGCATCACATAAACAAACTAAAAAACAAAGAACATATGATTCTCTCAATATTGCAGAAAAAGCTTTTGACACTATCTAGCATCCTTTCATGGTCAGAACACTTAAGAAAATAAGTATAGAAGGGACTTTTCTTAAACTCATAGAGACTACAGCAAACCCACAGCCAATATCATATTGAATGGACTAAAATTGAAAACATTTCCACTCAGATCAGGAACTAGGCAAGGATGCATATTGTCTCCACTGCTATATAACATTCTAATGGAAGTCTTAGCCATCACAATCAGGCAAGAGGAAGTGATCAAGGGTACACAAATACAGTCAGAGGAAATCAAACTTTCACTCTTCACAGATGATATGATTTGATACCTGGAATACCCCAGGGACCCAACTACAAAGCTCTCAGAAGTGATAAAGGAATACAGTAGCATATCAGGATACAAAATCAATACTCACAAATCAGTAACTTTTATATATACCAACAATAGTCAAGCTGAAAAAACAGTCAAGGACTCAATTCCCTTTATTGTTGTGCCAAAGAAGATGAAATATTTGGGAATTTACCTAACAAAGAATATGAAAGCTCTCTGTAAAGAGAATTATGAAACTATGAGAAAAGAAAAACTGAAGATGTTAATAAATGGAAAAATATACCATGCTCATGGCTGGGAATAATCAACATTGTAAAAATATCAATAATATTCAAAGCAATTTACAAATTTTTTGCAATCCCTATCAAAGTACCACCGTCATACTTTAAAGATCTGGAAAAATTAGTACTTTATTTTATATGGAACCAGAAAATACCTTGACTAGCCAAGACATTTCTCAGAAATAAAAACAAATCAGGAGGAATCACACTAGCAGACTTCAAATTATACTATAAATCTGTAGTGATCAAAACAGCATGGTATTGGTACAAAAATAGAGAGGTAGATTTATGGAGCAGAATTGAGAACCAAGAGATGAACACAGATACTTATTGTTATTTGATCTTTGATAAGCCCATTAAAAATATAAATTGGGGGAAAGATCCCTATTTAACAAATGGTGCTGGGATAATTGGCTGGCAACTTGTAGAAGACTGAAACTAGACCCACACTTTCACCATTAACAAAAATTGACTCTCACTGGATAAAAGATTTAAACTTAAGACATGAAACTATAAAGATTCTTGGAGAGAATGCAGGAGAAACCCTTGAAGAAATCAGCCTGGGAGAATACTTAATAGGAGGACCCTCTGGACAATTGAAGCAACATCCAAAATACATTACTGAGATCTAATCAAACTAAAAAGCTTCTGCACAGCCAAGAACACAGTAAGCCAAGCAAGCAGACAGCCCTCAATATGGGAGAGGATATTTGCAGATTATGCTTCTGACAAAGGTTTGATGACCAGAATCCACAGGAACTCAAACTTGTTAATAAGAAAAGAACAATTTATCCCATTTAATTGTGGGCAAGGGACTTGAACAGAAGCTTCTCTGAAGAAGATAGGTGCATGGCCTACAGACACATGAAAAAATGCTCATCATCTTTAATCATCAGAGAATTACAAATCAAAACCACTTTGAGACATCATCTAACTCCAGTAAGAGTGGCTCACATAACAAAATCCCAAAACTACAGATGTTGGTGTGGATGTGGAGAAAAGGGAATACTTCTGCACTGCTGGTCATAGTGTAAGCTAATACATCCTTTTCATAAAGAAGTATGGAGAATACTTAGGGTCTAATGCTTAGACCTACCATTTGATCCTGCAATTCCTCTGCAGGTGTATATCCAAAAGACCAAAACTCACTTTATAACAAAGATATTTGCATCAGATCATTCATTGCAGCTCAATTTGTAATAGCCAAGTCATGAAAGATGTCCAAGTGCCCATTGACCCAAGAATGGATTAATAAATTGTGGTGATTGTATACCATGGAATATTATGCAGCCTTTAAAAAGATGGAGGCTTTACCTCTTTTACATTTACATGGATGTATTTGAACATATCCTACTTAGTAAAGTATTTCAAGAATAGAAGAAAAAATATCCAATGTACTCAGTACTATTATGAAACCAATTTATAATTACTCACACTTTCATATGAAGAATAGATCACAACTATGGCCCAGGATGAAGGATGGAGGAGGGGGGGATGAGAGGGGCAGGAAGTTCAGATCGAGGGAGGGTGAATGGTGGGATCACACCTATGATGCATAATGCAAGGGTACATGTCAGATCTATTTCGTATAGAGTATAAATGTCTTAACACAATAATTAAGTAAAGGAGATGAGGTATATATTAACCAGTGTGATGTAAGTGTTCCTAATTCTATATGAAATCAGCACATTGTACCCCATAAATGCATTCATGTATACATGATCTATGTATTTGTGATTTAATAAAAAAGAAAAAATAAAGAAAAAAATTATCTAGGCCAATAGTTTCTTCTACATGTATTTTCATTCTAGTTTAAAACACTGTTATAAACCAAGATAGGATTGCTTATTTTTTAAAATTAGTTAGAAACCTAATTATCCATACGTTTATGAATTAACAGTGCAAACTTAGTTCCCTATCCAATTAATTTATTTTTGGTAAATAAGAATAAGTAAGAGCAGATAATTTGGTTACTTGTCAATAAAACAATGCTGATTGGTAGTGTATCCTAAGCCTAGATCTCATATCTTCCTACTTACATTAAATAAATATGTAAAATATTCATTCATTAATTCATACATTATTCATTCATTTGGCCATGTTCAATAGGAATCCAGGAAAATGTTTACTATTTTTTCATTGGAAATAGTACTAAAAATATTAAATGAACTTTTGAGCTCTTATTTGTAAATAGAAAATATATCAGGAAATTAAGAAATTAGTAAATATAAGAAAGGACAGTTGTTTCTTATCAGCAAAGCTGGATCACTATAAGAAATCATATCCAATACATATCTGTTCTGAAAATTTCTAATGTATTTTAAAAGTAGTTAATTTCTCTAAAGAGTAATTAATGATCATTAAAAATAGATCAATCTTCTGTTGTCTAGTCTTACTTTCAATCTGATTGTCTTATAACGTGTGATGTGACCAGTTTGTCTACTTCCCACTAACAGCTCTCAATTCGGAAGCTATGTTAGACAATACATAATTACCTACCAAACTGCAAACCACAAGCTACTCAAGTACATATTCCTGATTCCTTAGTCAGTGAGAGCCTTCCAGAACTATAGTTTGAAAGCTAAAGGATCAAATCAAAGGTTACATGATGAGTACACACTTATAGTGGAGGAGTTGGGGAGGAATCAAACACACATATCGTAAACATTTCCCATCAGACAATTCTATTCTTTATAATACATCTTACAGTTTCATATTGGCTAGATATAGATAATAGGCATAAACATAGACATATTGTCAAAAAATTAAGAACCTAATCACTTAAAAATACACAGTGAACTAAATTAATTGTCTTTTTTAAGGATTCATTACCTAGGCATTACTGATAGCAATGTAGAAATGTGACTGGACAAAAAAATGCATGATCCAGAGCAGGGGTCCTCAAACTATGGCCCAGGTCCACATGCAGCCTGCTGAGGACATTTATTGGACCGGCTGGCTGTTTTTGCTGCCGCTGCCTGTCCTGCTTAGCAGCTGACTTGTCCTGGGTTGCAGTGCACATGTGTGGAATGTACGCCTCACTCTCTGCCTCCCCTCCTTCTCTCTGTCTCTCAACTCTTTCTCTCAGTCTTGGGTGAGACTGAGACTCGTGATCGAACAAGTCATGAGCTTGCCTATGTAGAGCCTGCTGCTGCCTGAGGACCAAGGTAAGAACAAGTTAGGATTTATTATTATTTTTTTTTTTGAAGTGAGGAGGTCTAGTTTTTTTTTTTTTTTTGCAGTTAGTACGGACTTTTTTTGTGGTTAAGGGAGCCTTTTCTTTCTGAAATTAGGAAGTCGTTTTTTTGCATATGGGGGCACCTTTTTTATTTTAAATATTGTATTTGTATTTGTTCCCAATTTTTTTTTTTTTTAAGTTTTTTGCCGGGTCTGGGTTTGTACCCAACAACTCTGGTATATGGGGCTGGTGCCCTACTCCTTTGAGCCACAGGTGCCGCCCCTGTTTTGTTTTTTTACTTCAAAATAAGATATGTGCAGTGTGCATATGAATTTGTTCATAGTTTTTTTTAAACTATAGTCCGGTCCTCAAACAGTCTGAGAGACAGTGAACTGGCCCCCTGTTTAAAAAGTTTGAGGACCCTTGATCTAGACCTAGCAAGTTCTATCTGTTCAGATTCTTTCTGATCTCTCTGTACAACATTACTTCCTCTGGGTATGGGATAAGACCCCTTCTTGAATGATAGTGTTTTGACCCACAATAAGATTAGAGCTCTGCCTTGGGCAGGTGAAAGGACAGAAGGTTGATGTAAAGTATGCAAATTAAGTTTGCAGGTTCATCCTAAAAAAGGTGTTACATACCTTCTTGCTGACTATCACTACAGTCATCTTTGAAATACTACCCTTGGAAAGTTATGCACTTATGCTACCACCTAGTTCACTCTGGAACACTCCAACCAACTTTGGAACTCTTTTTCTGAAATGGTCATCAAAGCTGCCATCATATTATCTTTGATGTCCTGAATGTCATAAAAATGTGTCATTTTCAAATGAAGTGAAAGAACCCCCTCTTAATTGGCCCCAATGTACCCTCATAAGGAAGTAAGGAAAGTTAAAAATTAGAAATGGGAAACTGAGGTAATGAGCAACAGGAAGCCGGCTGCCTCACTGGTGCTATTGTAACCAGCTGACCCAGTGTCCAGTTTAAAATCGTTCTGTTTTCCTCCTTGTAAAATTGTTGTTTCCCCTCTTGTATAATTGTTCTGTTTTCCCTCTCATGTAAACTGCTATATAACCTCAAGTGCCCTAAATCGCTTCTGTTTTTGTACAAACCGATTACAAAAAGTCGGTTACTTGCACTCTTCCTGAACTACACACAGCCCCTAATGGTATAGATAATTCACCCTATATAAACCCTTCCCTCCTCATGGCAAGTATTGTTCCCTCTGTATCCATGTAGAGGGGCAGTTGATTGGCCAACCTAATAAAGACTCCTAAATTGACATCAATAGATTGGTGTTCCTATTGGTCTTTTACTCTCACATTCTGTAATGCAATATTTCCTTTATCTTCTGATAAAGAAAAAGTCATTGGAGGCCAGATATGGTAAGTAGGGAGGATACTCCAAAATCATTAGTTGTTCGCTGGCTAAAAACTCCTTTACACACAGTCCCTTGTGACTTTGTGCACTGTCGAGAGCCATGAATCTTGGCCAAGATTTTTAGTTAAGATTTTCCTGTTTTTCTGCGGATTTTTCATGGTCTGCTCTGCTTTTCACAGCCAACAGATTAAAGCAATGTTTTCATCAGTTCTGCTTGTTATTAGATGTCCTGGCCTTTCTTTATCAGGGATGCATTCTTTCCCCTCAGAAAAGTGTTTAATTCATTTTCACACTGCTGTTTTCTTCATGGCAATATCCCCATAAACTTAGACTAACATGCCCTTGATTTCACTTCTAATCTTGCCTAAGTTTAAAGATAAATTTACTAATGTTTGTTCTTTGTTCTAATTCAAGCTCTGACATTCTTGTATCAGCACACACAAAAAACACAACAATAGAAAACTCTACTCAACAGGACACTGCCACACATTTAAAAAAACACAACAGTGAGACACTGATAAATCAAGGTTATAAAATCTTACCAAGTTGTTTGTACAGTGCTGCCAATGTGAGCAGATGGTGGCACATTTCTAAACTTATTTGTCAGACCTCATACACAACAAGAAAACCATCTTAGAAATGAGGACTAAATTTTAAAATTCTCAGTGAACAATATTTTAGAATTAATATCTAACTAGTCATATTCAAGAAGGACTGGAATGTTACCAATAAAATGAACATTCACTGAGAAATGAAAAGGGTTAAAGAGAAAATAGTTGTCATGGTATATAGGCAAAGAGGATTACATATATTTATTTATATTATTTGTGTATGATTTTGCATATAAAACTGACTTTTTTGAAGAAAAATACATGGAAGGGAATTAATATTTAAAATTAAACTTCAAGACATAATTCACATATAAGAGAAAACCTAAATCCACAGACTGAATGTTTTCACCCCATATGAAAAAACTGAGACAGAAATACCTATCTACTCTGATACAAAGCTTCTTGAAAATACTAGACTATAAAAATAAGACAAAAGTCTTCAAGGATTCCAGGTTAAAAAAATAAGATTTTATTTTTTTGTGAAGATAAGATAATTAGGCTGCTGTCATACTTTTCAAATACAATATATATAGCAAGGTTATTATGAAGGAGTATTTTTTAAAAATGACTCAAAAAGAAAATGTTAGCAATTTTATTTTCTAGGCATGCTAGAAAAATTTTTGATTTTCTTTAAAAATCAAATATATTTTCAAACAAATAAAAACAGTTTTAAAGATGGAAGAACGTGGGTAAAATTGCACTCATGAGCTCTTCCCAAGAAATCTATTATGAGATGAATGCCAATGAATTAAGAGATTACTAGGGAATCTTAACAAAGGGACTAATGATGAGCATGAATATTTAATTTTATCTGAAACTAAAACGAAGGTGAGATGCATAGTAAAATAGAATGCCAGTGCTTAATGTTCTGACAATGTAGAAAGTCCTTCTAAACCTAATTAAAGGTAAAGAAACAAATAAAGGGAAAAGCCAAATGAGATTAATGATAGCTCGATTCATATGAGGTCAATTATGAATACAGATTTTAGGTTAAAAATAACAATAATGAGTAATTATGTAAGGGAAAAATGGGACTAAAGGCACTGTAAAATATGAGCACAGAAAACATGTAATGAGAAATATGAGTGAATATTCCTAAGAATTTTGCCATAGTAGATTCCCTTAAACCTAAAACCTTGTAGGAATAGACCACCCAACTCTAATTGGAGTCAATCATTGGCTCTCAGAGGCCTATCCATTACAAGATAAAGATATCCTGTATTGTGTTAGGTATTATTCTGTTATTCTGTATTCTCCAGAGAAACAGAACTAATAAAATAGATTATTATAATAAAACAGAAAGAAAGAGATGAATAGATAGATAGATAGAACACATGATAGATAGAGTGATATATGTGTATATCAAGTAATTACCTATCACAATTATGACCCTAAGAGTCCAAGATCCACTGTCAGTAAGCTGAAAAAACTGAAGGCCCAGGAGAACTGATGGGGAACATTTTAGTCTGAATCTAAAATCCCAGGACCAGGGCATTTTATATTTAGGCCATCTAGTTCACATCTGAGTCAAAAAGCAGAACACTGATATCCCACCTGAAGACAGACAGACAGAAAGAAATCTTTCTGACTAAACTATTTTTCTATTTAGTGCTTCCACAGATCAGATGAGGTCTCCCTGCCTTGCTTTATTTAGTCTACCCATTTAAATGTTAGTCTCATCCAGAAACACTTTCACAGACAAATGTCTTGAAGTGCAGTTGATATATAAAATTATCTGTCATATACCCTTTCCTTAGAAGCTTCTCTTATTTACCCCTTTCAGCCAGGCTGATATCTAGAGCTACACTTGAGAATGAACCAGCTGGGTACATGCAAAGGCAGGAAAGAACTTACACACTCAAGAAACTATGAGAATTTGCTAGCATGTAATGACAAGAGCCAGAGAGTTCCACTAGGGTTAGCTTTTGCTGATACTTGGTCAAGTGACCAAACAGTGAGATCAGATAGTCAAAAATGAATTACATTATTATCATTTTCTTGGGGAAAATGTTTTAAGTAATTGGCAAGTCCCTAGAGGGCAGAGCAAACTGTTAGAAGCACAGAGAAAGCTGTCTCAGTCATCTTGGGCTGCTACAACAAGGTGCCATGGACTGTGTGGCTTACATAAAATAGAAATTTATATCTCACATTTTTGATGTTTGGAAGTAAAAGATCATTGTGCCAGTGTGGTTTAGTTCCATTGAGGGGTATCTTCCAGGATTGCCAATGGCCTTCATCTCCTTGTATCTTCAAATAAAGGTGGCAAAAGTGCTTTGGGATCTCTTTTATAAGGACACTAATTCCATTCATGATGTCTCCACCTTTATGGACTAATTATCTCCCAAAGATCTCACTTCCTAATATAATCACCTTGGGGGTTAGGATTTCAATATATAAATTTGGTGTAGGGAAAAGGAACAAAAATTTAGTCCATTATGAAAGTAATGACCTACGCCCAGTGAAGTGATAATGCTTGTGTTTCATGGCAAATGATGAGGAATAAAGAAAATCAGGGATTGAGCATGACTGAACTGTATATTTTATGTGATGCCAGAAGACATATCAAAGGATAGCCTTTACAGGGGAGTCCAGAGAGCACATGTTCACCAAGACCATCAAGAACAGTCTAGTGAGAGAGGCCCTAGGAAACTAAGTTCAGTGCTGACTCTTCTCTATAAACCAGGGCTTCCTAGAAGAAGTCATAAAAATGGGGTCACTAATATCTATGTGAATGATGGTACTTTAAAGTATAGAGGTCATGAGACAGTACTTAACCACCCAAGGCAATGGGACCATTTTTCCTATAATGATTGGCAAGGACAGGGCAGGGACTGAGGCAATTGCTGTAATAAAAATTCAAATTCCTTACTCAGTTTCTAGACCAAACCTATTTTTCAAACTCTGACCCTTTTGCTAATGAAACACAAGGTCTACAGGAGGGAAAACCCCGCATCACCACAAGCATTGATTGTAGTTATGCCCCCTATAATTTTCCTAAAAGACCTAGGGTTATTCACAAGGGTAAATGTATTCTTGTAAATGTGAATATTCAGACATTTGGAAGTCTATGGTACACAGTATCTGATATGACAATTACTACATCAGGTTAATAAGTACACAGATATAGCTGTACTACTTATGATTTGAGATAGGTTGTCTTTCCTATTCTCATAAAACATCATAACTAATTTGTATTTACAGAAAAAGTGAAATGTTCATGCATAAATTCATCCTGGGGCCATGTTAACTCTTCTGCTCTCTGTCAACATGTAATTTGAAGAGATCTAGGCTATTTGGAATCCTGCAGAACTTCATGGTGATCTCTTCTGTTGATGACAGAAATGATTGCATGGGATGAGCAAAGTGTGACTAGGTCTTTGAAAGCTTTGGCAACAGAATAGCATCCAGAGAGTGAGAGATAAATTCAATCACATTTCATAAACTTCCTACAGCAACACAGTTGATCTGAATCAATAATTAGGAACACACTGAATTATTCCTCCTAGAGTATGAGAATAATTGATGTATTATAATTCTCTTACCATGAAGAAGTAAGCATAGTGTTGGGTGATAGTCTGGATTCTACAAGTAACAATCTCCACACTTAGGAATATTGCTCTAATCCATATTTTGGGTGACATGAAAACCTGTCTCCTTCGTGTCATCTAAAAACACAAAATATTCAAGGATAGATTGATAACACCTCTGGTTCCATGTCTTTATGAATAAGAATAACGTATGGTAGGAGTATAATGGAAGCCATTACAATATACAAGAATGTCTAATAATATATATATATATATATATTTTGTGTAGAGACAAAGTCTCACTTTATTGCTGTTGGTAGAGTACTGTGTTGTCACACAGCTCATAGCAACCTCTACTCCTGGGCTTAGGCAATTCTCTTGCCTCAGCCTCCTGAGTAGCTGGGGCTACAGGTGCCCACCACAATGCCCGGCTATTTTTCTGTTTTGTAATTTGGTTGAGGCGGGATTTGAACCAGCCACTTTCGGTATATGAGACCGGCGCCCTAGTCAATGAGCCACAGGCACTGCCCTAGCTAATAGTATTTTAATGAATAAGAAGTGAATGTGTACCATATAAAATATCCCAATAAATCTTAAATGTATCCTAGATCCTCAAAATATTTCTTCATGCTATGTAATACCGAGGAAAGTGTCATGAAGAGGAATTCAGATTGAAAATAGCCAGAAATTAAAATGGTCATTAAAATGTGCATTCCAAAGCAAAGTGCTAGCACCCCAGGCCTCAGATGGCACTTAGATAAGTTGGCTGCCTTGAAGATTGACCTGCACTAGCTTCATGTGAATCTGCCTCTGCTATGGACCTTTATTATTTAAAGCAATGTATTATTTGTAGGAATTATTTGGTGTGTTGTTTAAAGAAAGGAAAAAAGGGCTTGGCCCCTGTGGCTCAAGAGGCTAAGGTGCCAGCCTTATATACCTGAGTTGGTGGGTTCGAATCCAGGCCTGCCTGCCAAACAACAATGACGGCTGCAACCAAAAAATAGCCGGGTGTTGTGGCGGGCAGCTGTAGTCCCAGATACTTGGGAAGCAGAGGCAGGAGACTCGCTTGAGCCCAGGAGTTGGAGGTTGATGTGAGCTGTGATGCCACAGCACTCTACCCAGGGTGACAGCTTGAGGCTCTGTCTCAAACAAAAAAGAAAGAAAGAAAGGAAAGAAGAAACACAACCTTGAGAAAAGTCCCTTTTTATAAGATGTACAAATAATAAATTGCATTCTCATTCTCAAATCAATACCTTAATTAACTTTATTTTCATCTATTAATAATGTGGTTTGAGGCACAGAACTTTTTAGTGTCCCAGAAATGTATATCATATGTTTATTAGTGTGGCATTTTATTATGTTTTTATTTGGTATCATCAGTTGTACAAATTAATCAAATTTCAATAGGGCTAGAAATTCATAGATAACAAACTATAAACAAAGTAAATCTGCAAAATAAATTAACACGCAACTAATAAAAATGTATCACAAACTTATATTGAATGCACGGAACAGTGAAACATCAAACGGAATGAATGCATGCCAACTTTGTTGTCCCCAATAAGGAAATAACTAATGAAGTGGTGCAGATAATAACCTACATAATACAGCACTCCAAATACGCTGACATAACAAATCCAGAATAATTCCCAAGTCTATTTCAATGATAAAAGGATTCTAAAATGAAATACAATTGTTATAGTATTTTAGCAATGTATTAATAAATAACATGACTTTCATTCTAGTAAGGGCTCCATCACAGAGGATGGAGCAGAGGATGGACAAAGGTAGGACAGTAATAGGAGATACTGATTGGGAAGAAATTTCCTGGCTTTGAGTGCAAAGCGTGAGACACTGTCACTGCAATATTCTAAAGCCTGCTTGTTGAGTATCTCTGCACCCCGTGGCTGCTGTGCCACTGCAGCTTCAGGCCTTGTGCGTTCTCTGCCAGGAACAGGCTGTATATTCCGGGAGTGCTTTGGGGTAGTTAAGAATGTGGAATTTTTAAACCTTGTTGAACACAGCGAGAATTATTCCAGACCAGATAATGCTTCTCTTCAACCAGGAGATGAAATATCTCTTTCCTTCTGTCCCATCAGTTTGACCAGAGGAGTCTGTCTGGACACAAGGCTTTCAGAGTATTAAAAAAATCACATCTGTGATGTGTGACTGTGGGTTGGCTGGGGTATTTTCCCTGATGTCAGCTCCTGTTTCCCTTTCCAGATTCTGTTTATGTTAAGATCATAGATACCTTAAAACAATAAAAAGTAGCAAGTAAATCCATATAATCAACATAGGTTAGTTGAAAAATTAGTTAATAGCAATGAAGCACAGCAAGAACAATGACGGGCTTGTTTGCCTCGCCTTCATGAGATGTATGGCTGCAGCAGTGATGTATGAAATAAGCACAGAGCTAGCCTGGTACTCAGGGAGGCGCACTGGAAGCCTCACAAAGAAGGGTGTGCCGCCCCGCAAATCTCTGCGGCTCTTATAACAATCTCTTTGTCTTTCTCTGTTATTCTCTATAACTGTTCTAATAATTTTCTGTCAGTCTTGCTTGCCCCACCAGGCCACTAAGAAAGAGACTCAGAGTGTGCTGGGGAGGTTTCCCCAATAATATGCTGGTGAACACTCTATCCCTGGACAGACGGAGTTGTAATAGTATATCCTGTGCTGCAGAGATGCAACTGTTAAAAATTCATCCATGGTGAACTCTGACAGGATATAAATAGTTGGGAAAGAGAAGGCAAGCATTTGGGATGCTCAGTCGCAAAATCATGGCAAAGCGTATGGGATGGATGACACTTGCTGAATGCTACTGAAAATACTGATTTGGGGCTAAGTTTGAGAAAAGACTTCATAAGGAATGTGTTCTTTGTTGTGTGTTGGTTGTTGAAAGATAAGTATATTACAGAAATTAGAATGTGAAAATTTGGAAGGAGAACTGATGAAGGTATGAAGCCAGTTTCATAAAGTCCATATATGGAAATGAAAGAAATTAACTGGAATTCAGAGGCTGTAAAAGGAAGCAGTGGAGATTAAATTAAAAAAAGGGAGATTTATCTGCCATAACTTGGAAATTATTAAATAAATAATGGAAGGAGGGATTTATAGGAGTCAGGTAAACTTTTTGGCATGAAAATAAATCAGCATCATTTTAATGCCAGAAAATTCAATAATAAATTTTAATAAATTTTAATTTTAGTAAGACTAAAAATTGTATGTGTGTATATACATATATGTAATACAATATATCACAAAGAGTACCCTTGGTTTCTTTTAATACATAACCCATAGTATGTATAATGATACTTTATATCCCTGACATGATGCTGAAATTAGCCATTAATTTTTGTTTCCTATTTTCCCAAATTTTTATCCAAAAATTATTATATGGACAATCAGAATACTTGTCTTTTACCTAAAGGAAACTTTATATAGAAGATAATCTAGTAACTCTCCAAATTTAAAATATAGCAATGAAGTTTTATTCTGTAAACTACCAAAGTAATTGGCCAGTTCTTCACTGTGGGAGATCGCTTCTTAGTAAGGGATAGAGTCAGAAATTTCAAATGATTTTAACTGTAATTAATATCTTATAGCATTATACAGATCGATCTATAAAAGGAAGCTACCCTAGTGACTTCATTTTTCCCTGGCCAACCGTTCTTGGGGAAAACAATTATCTCAATTAACTCAAATAATGGTTTGCTGGTGTCAGAACCTAAGGCAGCAGAGCTGTACTGGGACTCTGGAAGCAGCGGTGTATATTTTAACAAAAGCTTTTTAACAGCTGTTGTAATATGCAGAAACTATGTTCAATAACAACAAAAAATGGACAAGATGAACCAAGTGACTTGAGAGACATCCTTTAAGTGAAAGGTTGTTTGATATATCTTAATTATGACATTTAAAAAGTGACTTAAATGTACATAGGAAAGCTACGCTGTTAGTTCAAAGTTTCTAGCCCTCTTTATACAATAAATTAATGCAACTTCTGGAAATGTTTTGATTAATTTTTTTCACCAACATGGTAAGGAGTAATATGTTTGCTTTGATAAAGTTTTGGAAAGCACTCATTTGGAACTATTGAAAGAAGTTAAGATTTCTGATTGGAGGAATGGCATGTGATGATTGGAAAGAAACATATTAAAGAATATTAAGTACAAAAAATACTGAACTATCACTCTAAGATAAATATGGATTATACATTACTTACTCAAAAATGTTTGAGTAAATGTCAAATGAAAGGCTATAAATTCATGAAAATCAATCAATAAAAATTATTTTACGACAACAATAGCATCTTATGGTAATAGTGTCTGATTAATTGTAAAATTATACACAGGCTTAAAATTAGACATTCGAAGGTTGAGAAAGAGTATACTTTATTTGTTTACAATGTATTTCTTTTCTATCTATGAGCTACTACTGGTTAACTACATTTTTTTATTAAACATAGCTGTGTACATTAATGCAATTATGGGATACGATTTGCTGGTTTTATATACAATTTGAAATACTTTAATCAAACTGGTTAACATAGAACTCACTGCCTTTTCTTAGTTATTGTGTTAAGACATTTATATTCTACACTTAGTAGACTTAACATGTACTCTTGTAAAATGCACCATAGGTGTGATCCCACCAGTTACCCTCCCTCTCCTCCCCTTCCCCTCCTCGCCCTTCATCTTGGGCTGTAGTTGGGTTATAGCATTCAAATGGAAGGATGGGTCCTTATAAATTGGTTTCATAGTAGTGCTGAGTACACTGGGTACTTTTTCTTCCATTCTTGAGATACTTCGTTAACTACATTTTGGGGGAGGGGGGATTCAATGCATTGATTATTTGTACAAATTGGAGTGCTTACATCCTACTAATCGACATTGCCTTCACCTCATTTACCCAATTATAGCGTTAAGATATTGTGTTTTACACCTGATAGATCCAACTTGTACTTGCAATATGCCCCATAAGTATGGTCCCCTTATTAACCCTCTCTCTATCAAACCACTTCTCTCCCTTTCCCTCTCTCCTCCCTTCCCTCCTTCATCTTAGGCTATAGTTGTGTTTCATTTTTCATATGCAAGTAAGAGTGATTATACATTGGTTTCACAGTAGTTCTGAGTACATTGGATATTTTTTTGCCATATCTGAGATACTTTACTAAGAATAATATTTTTCAGCTTCATCCATGTAAACATAAAAGAGGTAAAGTTTCCATCTTTTTTTAATGCTGCATAATATTCCATGGTATACATATACCACAATTTATTAATCCATTCATGGGTCGATGGGCACTTGGGCTTTTTTAAGAAATTTATTTATGCTTAGTGCCATGCAAACTGCCTGTCATTGAATTAAAATGACATGTAATGCTCATTTTTTAAACCATCTTTCTTATTTATTAGTATCCATTGTATGCCAATTACTAAAACAAACTGCATGCTCACTATGTAAATTAAGGAAGAAGCTGCTGAGAACAAATTAGAAAAGTTATCTAGTTTTTGTGTCCACAGCATTCTTTGCCTCCCCATTATTGTACTGGTTTTCTTTTTGGAAAAGGGGAAGTCCTTGGCATCAGGCACCCTATCTATCTTTGCGATGATTGTATTCTCAATTTTGAATATAAAGCCTGGCAATTATTGTAGCTCAATTAATGTTCATTGAATGAATTAAACATGGTACCCCAGGTAAGAGCTTATGAGTACCTAGATTGGGATAAGAAACAAACGATGCAAGACAGACTAGGGCAAGCCTTATAATGAGGTTTGACTTCAAGTTATCGAAGACTTGAATACAATGTATTTTTCAAAGAAAAAACAATAGGAGGCTTACAATTAATTTCGAGAACACATCGTACAAATCTCATTATTGAATATAAGTATAGTCACCTTCGAAGTACTTCCCTTGGCCATCTGGTAACAGTAGTCATATTCAGCAATGAGGTATGTAACATTTTTTTTTAGGATGAGTACAGACTTATTTGTCAGACCTCTTAAAACATGAAAAATTACAAAATGATATTATTAATACAATTACAATAATGATGGGCAAATAATTTTATGGCAAAATGATGAAGGCTTACGTTTGAGGCATACTGATTCAATACAATTGTGAGATATTTAGTGGAAATGCTCTCTCTATATTTTTTAAGGGTAGAAATGTAAAAGTAGGACCTGAAATACAAATTTGGATTTATTAGTTTTATTTTTTAACATATTACGGAATGTGTGAAGTTTAAAAGAAAAGTTGCACCTGAAAAGAAATGAGGGGTTTAACATTGGGAAAGTTAATCTCTAGTAGAATAAAGAAAGAAAGTAAAGGAGACAGAAATGCTGATGGTAAAGGAATGAGGCAGATGCATGAAGAGTTAAGTGATACCACTTGGCTCCTGTGAAAGAGTCATCAGGTAAAATATGACTTTTATCTTTTTTCCCCTTGCTCAGACTATTTAGTGTCAATATGCGCAGTCTCACAGTCCATCAGCAGTTTTGTTTTCTTGAAGACCTAGAAAGAGCTGAAACAGATGGGGGAAAAAGAGCATTATTTTGTGAACTGGGCAAAATTGTTTCCTCTGAGTCTGTCGTGGAATTTGCATTACTTTTGTCTCATTCGATTGCATTCCTTTAATCTTCAAATCAATGAGATTTTCAGACCTCTGCAATTTGGATTGATTTTTCTCCTTTGTACTTTTAAACTCCTTGAGTATAAGGATTTTGTTTTTAGATAAGTTCCAATTTCTTAAAAAGTGACAGTGAATCAACAAAGTATTATAAATAATGACATTGTAATGTGTTTGAACTTCTTTGGGAGAAATGTTGGGTTGCAGCAACTCTTTAAAAAGAAAAAAAAAAAGCCCTGCAAACATTTATGAGGAACTATAGTACAATTCCAAATTATGACTTTGGTTAAAATCTGCTTCTTATGCAAATATTATGAGAATAATAAGAATAACCAAATGTATCACATATGTTTCTTACAGACCTGAGCTTCCATGTGAAAAGTCTAACTTACTGAGGAGATCATGCAGAGTGGCCCTAATGAAGATGATGAGAAGCCTGGTTGAAGTCAGTACTCCAGCTGTTGCCACCAAAGATCCAGACATTTGTGTGTGGATTCCACCTCAGAAGTGAATCCCTCGGCCCCACCCCTCTCAAATGTTCCAGCTAGGAGTAAATTGCCCGCAGAGCTCTTCCTGAACTCCTTATCCAAAATACCGTGAATAAAATAAAATAGTTTTTTTTAAACTCACACTGTTTTTTTTGTGGTAGTTGATAATCAATAGATAACAAAACACTTTTCCCTCCTTCTATCATTGTAGCCAATTGGTAACATAGGCTTTCTGGCCAGCAGGTATTAACAGATTATGATAGGGCTAAGGCTTGATAAGTAATTGCAAGCCTTTTGGAAACATATAGACTTTGTTAAGTGTATATTTACTGGTTTGTTTCTTTAACCTTGAAGCTTTTTAGCACGTTTAGTGCTAGTCTGCTCTTTGGAAAACTTACTCTTCAAAAAATGTTAAAAATCTTGGTTCAGCGCCTGTGGCTCAGCAGGCTAAGGCACCAGCCACGTACACCTGAGCTGGCGGGTTCGAATCCAGCCTGGGCCCTCCAAACAATAATGACGACTGCAACAACAACGACAAAAAATATTAAAAATCTTAAATTTTTCCTTATTTTAAAGAGTTAATTTATTCTATGGCTTTAATTTTATAATGCTAAAATTAATTACTAAAAAATCTTAATCTATTTCTGATTATTTTGTACTAATATCAAGCAAAACAAAAGTATGTTTTGTACATGCATTTGTGTGTCTACATAACTGTTTGGAGACTTTGGATGGTTGAGTGAACATGGGAAATAAAAAACACTAAATCGTTCCCCTTGTACAGGCCCTACAACTGTGTGACTTTGTTCCTACTTCTGAATTTCGACAATGTCTTCTCTAAATAAAGTGTTAGGTACAAAATTTTGGTTAGTTAACTGTTTTCTAATAATTCTCTTTCCCAAAGTAATTCAGAGTCCAGTATATCTTCTCTGATATATAGATATGTTAATAAGGATACATTATGGTTGTATATAGATATGTTAATAAGGATACATTATGGTATTCCTCGTTACCCAACTTCTGGCCTTGCCTTCTGACTATCCAATGAAATATATCACTCAGGAACACTTAGATTTGACACCAATTAAATTCAATAAACATTTAATAATAATATTTTTTTATTTTCAAGTAAAATAATGATGTAATCAAAAGTTATTTAAAATTTTATTTTCTGCCCAAAACATCAGAAAAAAGTCTTTATTTATTTTTTTTATTAAATCATAAAGAGATAGATCATGCATACATTAATACATTTATGGGGTACAATGTGCTGATTTCATATACAATTTGGAATGCTTACATTGTACTGGTTATATATCCCTCACCTCATTTACTTAATTATTGTGTTAAGACATTTATACTCTAATTTATTTATACTTAATAGATTTATACTCTAATCTACTTATACTTAATAGATTTTCAGAAAAAAGTCTTTACATTAAGTAAATAATAAGTATCATTCAAATGCTTGGATAACAATTGATAATGAACTAACTATTGGCTCAGGGAGAATTAGTGACTATTATAAACCAACACGATAAAGAGCTAGGAAGTACATATAACTTATCCTAATTTCATTGTAAGCAAGTGTACTGATAGGTTGTGTTAACCTATCAACATTTATGGAACTCCCATCTATGTGATTAGCTTGTATGTGATTATTTAGTGCTGAATATAACAGCAGTACTTGACATAATTTACATTCAGTTAAGTATGTTGAATTTAACTAATATATTTCCAAATAAATGTGAAAATATTTCATTGATGATTGGTTTATAAAATGTGAAGAAAGATGAAAGGATGAGAGCTACGAGTGTGTTAACATTTCATTTATTTATTTATTGCTTTTTTCATTTTGAGATGGAGTCTATAACTCTGGGTAGAGTGCCATGGCATCATATCTCATAACAACTTTAAACTTGGACTCAAGTGATTTGCTTCCCCTTAGTTTTCCTATTTTTAGTAGAGACAGGGTCTCGCTTTTGTTCAGGCTGGTCTTGAACTCGTGAGCTCCAGCAAGCCACCTGCCTCAGCCTTCCAGAGTGCTAGGATTACGGACCTGAGCTACTGTGCCCATCCTGGGATAAAATTTTAGATAGCAGAAAATTCAATAGTGCAGGAGTAAATTTAATGTATGGGAAAAAAAGAAGCTCTGATGTAAAAGGAGTGTAGGACTAATATTAAGTGATAAAGACACACATATACATAGGGTAGGGAACAGAGAAAAATTTAGGTGAGTAAAATTAACAGACCAACTGATACGTTTGTCCTTGATTCAGTGAGAATATAGAACCCGTATTGGTTTGATTTTAATCCAGGAAACTCGTGTTTGGACTAGGCAATAACAGTAAAAGTAAAAATTATCACAGAATAATTAAGAGATGTTGCTGGGTACTTTGGCAATGATAAAATGGGAAAATTCACCTTTCTAAGATTTCTTAAGTAAGTGAAAGAATTAGGGAATGTGGAAGTTAATAAAAGAGCTGACTCGAGATTGGGAATGAATAATTATGTAAAAAAAATTCTCTGTTGAAGAAAGTTGGGCTTCAACTGATCACATATTAATATGTGGCATAAGGACAATTTTGAACAATGTAAAGTATAACAGTTTTTGATGTATTGTATTGACGAAAATAGTGATCCATTCAACAGAAAATATCCATATATTAATGTATAGTAATTTTGTACCCCTAGCTAGATGCTATAAAAACCCTAAAAATAATTAGATCAACACTGAAGGAAGGGAGAGGGGAAAGCAGAGAGAGAAGGAGAAGGGGAGAATTTATTTTCAAGTTTTCAATTTGTATAATGTTGCCATAAACCTTATTGTGAAAGAGCAGTGATATTTCAAGTAGAAATTTACACAACAAATTTGTCCTTAAGATCAATTTCTAGCAGTAGAGTGTCCTAATTCTTACATCACTGAAGGGAGGCTTCTCACCGCCTAGTGATCGTTAGGGCTTGGAGCTGTGCCAGCACCAATGATAACGTATTACAGGAGCAGGAAAAAAGGAAATCACTTTTGATAACTATGGCATTACGTCATTCTTTCATTGGAGTGAATGTTTGAAAGAAGAAATTGATAATCATAATTATGTTTTATTAAATGATCTATTGCTAATTTTGCCAGTCACCTGCATGCATCCTAAATGATTTTTAATGATGTAAATATTTATTATAAAAATAATATTTTACCATTTTGTGATAGGAAATTCTGACCATATAGTAAATTAGCAAGATTAAGTTAAAGGACTTCTTATGCACATCACAAATATTTAATTCTCATCAAGTTTAGCCATACTTTCTCTTATATGTTTGTATTTACTCTTCTTGAGCTGGATTATTTTAAAGCAAATCTAAGACTTTGTACGATTTCATACGTAAATATTTCATAATGTATCTCTTCAATAGTTTTTTTTATTAAAATGATAATTTAACATCATAGTCTAACATCATATACCTAAAATAAATATATAATATCTAGGCAAATCTTATATTTTCTGACTCTTACCTGTATGTTAGATGTTTTCAATGTTTAGTTGCTTTGCAATCCAAATAGCTTAAATATATCTTAAGTATTTTTGAATTTTCAAATCGCCCCCCTCTCTTTCTCTTATTTATTGATGGGGAGACATTTTCCCAAAAGGGTAACTCTCTTGCCTAAGGAAAAATGAAAATAACTTAGCAGTTTTATAATCAATCCATACATCTATATATTCTTTGCTTGTATATATACATATATGTATATGTATACACACACACATATACACACATGCAGGTGTGTATTAACTACTTTGTGTGTACAGAGAAACAATTACAAAAGACTATGGAAGGTTTAAGTGACATTGTGAATTTTGTATTTATGCAAGTTACCAAAATATTATGCTGCAAATATTTCTAGGATTTCTCTTATATTTGCCAACCAAGGAAGATTCTGTCTTTGGCTGTTTCATATTTTTCTTATTTCTCAAATGCTGAGAAAAGTTACTCAACACTTTTTTGATGATCTTTTGGATGCAGAATCTTGATGAACTTATAAACCATAAAACACAAGTGTTCAAAGTATAAAGACAGAAACAAAATTGTCCAAGTGAAGGATTATAAATTTTAGAGTAAATTAGAAAATTATTAAATACTGGAAACATCAAGTGAATGCTGTATTTAGTGAGATTGAAGAAAACATTGAATGGGAGTAAAGCAATTTATTAAAGTGTGTCAGTTCCTTGTGATGAAACCACACCCTGAAGATCAGTAATACAACAAGCATAAAATACATGTTTTTTCAAAAATCATTATTGAAAGCTGACCTAGTTAAAATACCAAACTTAGAAAGTTCTGAGAAAGCAATAATTGCCATGATTAGTGAGATTGTTACTTTCTCTTTGGATTATTAAAGTTGATTTAAGAAAGGCATTCACTTTTTCAGTATATACTTTGGAAATATTATACCAATAAATATTTTTAGTTGTTTCTGCCTAAAGCTAAGAAATTGGTTCCAGATCTTCAGCTATTGAAATATCAATAAATACATAAAGGTTGAAACTGAGCTTGCCAGAAAAAAAAATTGTTTCCAGAACTTCAATTCAGAATCTAAATTATATATAAAGCCCTAATCCAGAGGTTGCACACCTGATTAATTTGGGTATTATTAATTTTCCAGTTTCTACAAAGCATGAAACAAACTTATAAGTTGTATAAAACCTGGAGTATGGAGAATTTATATTAAAATACATTGGACATTTAGCAAAAACACTAAGCACATAGATTTTAGTGTAAGAAAAACGCAATTTTAAATTCAGCTTTAAAACATGGTTATTATATCTAAGGTTTTGTTCCTCAAGTGTACAATGACAATATTAATGTATCTTTTGTGTGACTGTTTTCAAAAATAAATACTATAACATATGTAAAATAATTGGAATTGTGTTTAATATTTATAAATATTTAACATTGAATGTATATTCAGCAGGGGGAAAAAAAAAGCTAGGCTACAAAGACAAGTGATATAGAACTACAGAAATATTTCCCAAAAAGGTAATTTGTTAATTCAAAATACTTTCATATATATAAAATTTATATAATTTATTTACATAATACTTCTGTAAATGTGTATTTTAAATATATGTTATTTATATATTTATAAAATAAATTTTTATAAAATATTTATACAAGATACCTTGTTCTTATGAAACTAAACTCTAGTGAAGACAGAAACTAATCATGTAATCATGCAAACACAAGTGTAATTATAAACTCAAGGAAAACACTCTACTGTAAAGGAAAAGGTTTTTGTAAGAAGATAATAAGGGAAGGTAAATTGAACTATGAGTGGGTGAATCAGAATTTTTCACTAGGGAGGTTATTTGAATTAAAATCTAAAGATGAATAAGAATTCAGTAAACAAAGGACTGTTTGTGTGACTGTGTCTATTTTTGATTTTATTTGTTTCCTCCAAACCTTGAGACCCTGGTTTTCTACAAAATATGTTTTCACAATTCACCCTCCCCTAAACACACACACACAATTGAGAAATTCTGATTTTGATGTTTCCTGTGTAAATTTCTTAATAGAAAAAGAGGAAGTGGCAGAATTAACAAGGAATGGAAATCTTGATTGAAAAATAATTACGAGCATTGTTAAGGGCAGACTTTGGTGCAGGACTAAGCGGCCCTACAAGCAGCGCCTTGGCCCTGGCGGTGCTGATGCAGTGGCGGATGGAGGAACCAGCTTGCTGAAGGGCAGGACACCTGTGGAAGACACTGGCGCCTTGCTGTCTCCTTCCCGGGGCTCATCTGGCTAGTCCATTTCCTGGACTGGGCCTCGCTGTCTCCTCCTCCTGCACATCTGACTGGTCAATATCATGTCAGTTTCCAGGGCCTGAGTCTTCATTAGACAGCTGGCTGTAACTGACAAAAACCCACACCCTAAGAAGTTCTGGCAAAACAACTCCCTGGGACTATATAAACCCCTGAGCAGAGAGCTCAAGGGTAGACCTCGGTTGGACCTCAAAGAGGGAAGAGGAGAGCTTGTTCCCCTCCGACGCAGACCTCCGCTGGACCTCGGAGAGGGAGCAGGAGATTTTGTTCCTCTCCTGGGTCCTCTTTGCCTGGAGGTTTGGTTTTTCCTCTACTTGTAATTCTTCTTTCCTGTAAATAAATCCTGACTTACCACCACTCTTGTGGTCCGGCTGATTCCTTCTAATCTTGGAGACCAAGAACCTGAACTTCTGGCATCACTTTGATAAAATAAGTGTAAATATAAAAAATGAATAAAGAAAAACAAGTGAAATTTATAAATGGGAAAGTACAAGATAATAGCATGTCAGGTGAAACAGTGTTAAATGTGCATAGAATAAATATCTTCCAAATTGATAGAAACCAAATCTAAATATAAGAAAAGTTTTGCACCTCTGATTCCATATGACTTGAGGCTGAATATCTATGCCCTTCGTAATGTGGCCCAGCTATCATTTCATCTAAACTTCAACCTCATTTAAAAAACTATTTGTTTAATTCTTCCTAGTCATTGCCTTGAAACATATTTTAATTGTACATTATTCAGGAAAATGACTTGTTAGTATTTTTAAACTTTATTGTTAAATGAGTCAGAGCATTTAAGTTCTATATGAAGAAATTTTCTAATGTGTATAATTTTTTTGAGGCAAACTACTGATTTTATTAAGTTTTATGAAATTCAGATAAATAAATTTAAAAAAGGACCGTTTCCTTCATCACCAAAAGCTGCCATCACTGGGATAACATGTGGCAGCTGTTTAACAGCTCTGCAGACTGGAAACTACAGGGAGGAATTTGGCAGGTGGAATGCAATTATCCAATCTGGACCTTATCCAGGGCTGTAGGGCAAACAGCCCCTGTTCCTCTTACATACTGCTTTAAAATATTTAATGATTATAAAAAGATTAGTGACCTAACATTGTAAAATCTCATCTCATTTAAAATATAAGTGCTTAGTCATTGAAAGAAAACTAAAATTACCTTCTGCATAAATACTCTGATAATAATATTCCACAGTTGGGATCTGCTGTTAGCTTGACCTAAATGCTTGAACTAAAGTATTAAACTTCATTATCTATATATATATATGTATATATATATAACATAATTGATTACATACATACTTTATGATGAATTAAAAAGAAAATTTCTCTTCACTTTTTTCAGTTTCCACTATAAACTAATAAAATGAAGTCATGGCCTTCAAGAGATATACTTATTTATTTGCGATGAATATGTTTAAAAGTATATCATATATATGATTATTTTATAGTGGGAAATTAATTTGAGCTTTTATTCTTGATTGGGTAGACAGCTTATCTTTATAGTCAGTTCTGTCCTCTTCTATATACTAAATATTATTTTTATCCTAATTCAGGAAACAAATCTCTGATGTCTGGATTTTAAAATAAATGGATGATGGTTTTAATCCAGCTTCTTTGACCAGTGAGGTTAGGACGTGCTTTTCAGATTTCATTTCAACTTTACCTTGTCATTTCCCATAAAACTTTCACATTTTCTTATTTTATGTTCTAAAGTTGATGATTTGCTTTTTTGTAAGGTCAGACAATGTCTCTGGTTTATTTTTAATGTATGATTCATAGTAAATAAACATTTGTGTTTAACAAAATTTTAAGTAACTTTTAGAAATTATTATAATTAAAGATTTCACAAAGATATTGACCTCTGAATGCATTTAAAATAAGGTTACCAGATGACTTTTTTTTCTTTTAGACAGAACTTCACTGTCACCCTAGATCATATTGGCATCATCACAGCTCACTGCAACCTCAGACTCTTGGGCTCAAGTGATTCTCCTTCAGCCTCCCAGAGGCTAGGATTACAAGTGTGAGCAACTATGCTCGGTCTCTTTTTTATTTTATCTACATATCTCAGTTCTCTGAACAATTTCACTGAGATTTCTTTGAACATGGTCTTAACCAACTTTATGACTCTTAATTTTATACTCCTCTAAAAGTATGCTTAATCTGTTATATGAACCTATATTTCCCAAGTGAATTTAATTTTGTTTGCCCTGCTCAAATTTTTTATTTTAGATTTACTCAAATCACATTCCTATCTTTGTCAGACTTTTTATTCTTCCAGTTTAGTCCAGGAGGTTGAAATTAAGTTTAAATTTAGAAATGTCTCATTAGCAACTTTCTAAAATTTTCCTAAATTTTCTTCATTTGTAGGGGTTATTAGTTACTGCTTATTTTTAAGTTCATGTTGGTTTATATACAGCTAGTGGCATCACTGAACTACATATAAATTAATATTATTTCAACATTTGAAATGATGACTGTTAATTGCATCGTAAGGCAAAAGCTTTGAGAATGAATAAAATATTTATTCAAATCTATTTTGGTTTTGTACCTGATACCTTTGCCCTGTTCCATTATTTTCATATCCCATTGATATCAGCATCATACAAACTGACATTTTCTCAGTGAAATGAGACTGCAATTTTGTTTTTTCTCAATGTTTTCCTTCTTTATGAGCTATAAACCTTTTTTTTTATTTTTCAGAATAATGTTAAGTGGCTCAGAATGTTACCTATTCCCCTAATATACTAAGGTGTTTGCCATCTGTACCTGCTACTTTGTGTGTGTTCATATTTCTCAAATATTCACTTACTTGAATTTTGTCAACAGCTATTCTGCAAAGTTGTTATTACTCCACTTGGTTTAATATTTTCTTAGGTATTGTCAAAAAATCAGACAGGTATAAGGTCAACATTCTTTCAAATTCTAGCATTAGCAAAATAATTTTCACAGCTAAAATGTCAACCAAATCACAAATAATTGTAAACAATCACATTTTGTTCTGAAAAATAAAAATAATGATGAAGGAAACTGATCTTCACATTATTTCTATCTAAAAAATGTTGAAGAAAAAACCCTGGAGAGATCATATTTTTAATTAATTTTTAAAATTTCAACAGAGTTAGGGTGTACAACTGTTTTTTTGTTACATGTATAAATTATATAATGGTAAAGTCTGTGCGTTTCGTGTACCCGTCATCTGAACAATTTCATTTTACTCATAGATAATTTTTCATCTCTCACTGCCTGTCCACCCTCTCCTTCTGGGTTTTCAGTGTTCATCATGTCACTCCATATGACCACTCATCTCTGCAGCTTGACTCTCGCTCATCGGTGAGAAGAGGCAGTATATGGTATTCCATTTCTAAGGTGCTTCACTTAGGATGAGGGCCCCAGTTCAATCTAAGATGCTGCAAAAGAGATTGTTTCATTCTTTCTTAAGACTGAGAGGGAGTGCTGTGGTGTGTTTGTGTGTGTGTAGGTACACATACACACACACACATACGAAAAGACCACATTTTCCTTATCTACTCATTGGTTATTAGGCTCTTAGGTTGAATTCATAACTTGCAATTGTGAATTTTGCTGTAATGAATACACTAGTGTAGGTGTGGCCAGCCTGCTTTGAAGTAGAGTTTTTTATTTAATGCAATTTGGAAGTATACTGCATACAAATAAGTATTTCACTATTCTGCTAATTCTTATTTGAACAATTGAATTAGGATAATTTTAATGTAATCTCAAATTATTTGTTATATTCCTTTGTTGATTGATCATGATGCAAACTGTTCCTCATTTGGAAGAATTGTATTGCTGAAAAAGGGTTCAAGTAAGCTTCCAACTTATGCATAATTAATTAGTCAGGGATTTATCATTAACCTGCATATAACAGTGTTTATACTAGGCAATAAAGATCCAATGATTACAAAAAATGCACGGATAAATGTAATTCAAGGATTAATATGGATGTGGAAAAACTTAGCATTTCATTTTTTTATGAAGCCATAGCTAGAATTTTCTTCATTATCACCAAAGGAAAAATTTAAAAGAATAGAATCACCTACAAAACTTTTAGCTACAATAATTCAGTTACTGCTAATATCTCAAAATGTAGCTTGAGATAAATATCTTTTAAATTTATTGCAGTAGTAGAAATACTGATAACAGGGCAGGAGTCACCCCAGCCAGCTTGACTTAGCTGAGTGGAGGACCTGTCACCTCTGCCCTGGTGATGTGGGTGCAGCGGCAGCCGACAGAGGAACCAGCAGGCGGGAGGGTGGGGGAAAGCCTGCAGGAGGCTGCAGAAGCCAGAGGGGCCAGAAAACTGCTGGGGAGACACCAGCACCTTAGTGTCCCTTCCCCTTGCACTTAGGGCTGAACAGGGAACCCACATTTCCTGTGTCCAAGCCAATTACATGTAAGTTTCCTAGGGCTGGTCAATTTCAGGAATGGACTGATTCCATTAATTTGCTACCAAGTCCTTGCCTAATGTAATTACAAAGGACTCATTCCACTATATATATCTCTAGACAAACAATCCAGGCAGAGAGAGAGCTAGAGAGCTTTCTTCCCACTTGGGTTTTTCTCTCTGCCAGGAGCTTTGGTGTTTTTTCTCTGTATTCTTTTCTGTAAAATAAATCCTGTCTTACCACTGATATGTGGTCTGTGGATTCACTCTTCTAATCATGGAGGCCAAGGGACCTACTGGAGATGAAATGCCACTTTCCATATCACCAGATCTCGCAATTTTATATGTAAAGAAGCACATCTATTACTCTGCAACAAGGTTTTTAAAATATATTTGGATGTCCGATTTTCTTGGATTTAATATGCATTTTATTTTATATCTTAAAAGTTTTACCAGGATTCCAGGGTGATCCACAGCATACACATGAAAATAAAAATAGTAAGGTACATTTAAAGGAGAGGTGGCAAAGCCTAGGAGGCATGCCAAACCTGAGAAGTTACATAAAAGAGAAGAAGCCAGCAAATGAGGTGAAGAATGATTGACCAATGAGGCAGAAAGAAATCAGAAGCGTTTGGCACCATTAAAGGCAAATGTAATCAAATAAGAATCTACATTATTCTCCACCATGAATCAGAGTGTATTTATTTACTTTATTAATATTTATTGTGGGCCAAATGTACCACTAAGCTATTGGGATCAAAGACAGGTAGCCCACGTTCACTGCTGCACAATCTTTCTTTCTTTAAATTCAAATATATGTCCACTTAATGTTGGCTTAAAAACTTGTAATTAATTACTTAATGCAGAATATAAAGGTCTTAACACAATAACTAAGAAAATGCTGTGAATGGTATGTTAACCAGTTTGATGAAAATATTTCAGATTGTATATGAAACCAGCACATTGTACTCCTTGATTGTGATAACGGAATTTCAGGTTCTTGGTCTCGGTGATTTGAAGAATAAATCCGCGGACCACAGATCAGTGGTAAGACAGAATTTATTTACAGAAAAGAATACAAAAAACACTCAAGTTCCTGGTAGAGAGAGAGAACTCAAGTGGGGAGAGAAAAGTTCCCTCCGTTTCTCTC
>CAUYON010198972.1:0-14693 GCA_963573935.1 Arctocebus calabarensis
CACCGGTAGTCCCCGCTACTAGAGAGGCTGAGGCAAGAGAATCGCTTAAGCCCAAGAGCTGGAGGTTGCTGTGAGCAGTGTGACGCCACGACACTCTACCCAGGGCGATAAAGTGAGACTCTGTCTCTACAAAAAAAAAAAAAAGTTATGACAGTATTTCATACTTTGGCAGTTAGAGCGTATCTGCTATCACAGAGTTTATAATACTCATTCATTTCCTGTTGTAGGATGGGGTTTAATAGTGTCTGTCTTAGGCCTGGTGCAGTGGCTCATACCTGTAATCCTAGCACTCTGGGAGTATGAGGCGGGTGGGCGGGTGGATTGCTTGAACTAAGGAGTTTGAGACAGCCTGAGCAAAATTGAGACCCTGTCTCTAAAAATAGCTGGACATTGTGGCAGGCACTTGTAGGCCCAGCTACCTAGGAGGGTGAACAAGAGGATCTCTTGAGCCCAAGAGTTGGAGGTTTGTGTGAGCTACAATACCATGGCACGCTGTACTGAGGGTGAGTGAAACTGTCTCAAAAAATTTATCTGTCCAGGCTCGATGCCTTTAGCAGGTTGCCAGCCACATACATGGAGGCTGTCAGGTTTGAATGGGCCAGGTCAGCTAAACAATGGTAACTACAACAAAGAAAAGCCAGGCTTTGTGAGGACCACCTGTCTGAGCTACTTGGGAGGCCTAGGCAAGAGAATTGCTTACGCCCAAGAGTGTGAGGTTGCTGTGAGCTTTGATGCCAGGGCATTCTTATCAAAGATGACCTAGTGAGACACTGTCTCAAAAAAAGAAAATCTTCATAAAATTATCTTTCTTGGCTCGGAGCCTGTGGCTCAACGGGCTAAGGCGCCAGCCACGTACACCTAAGCTGGCAGGATCAAATCCAGCCGGGGCCCGCCAAACAACAACAGCTGCAACCAAAAAAAAAATGGCCGGGCGTTGTGGCGGGCACCTGTAGTCCCAGCTACTTGGGAGGCAAAGGCAGGAGACTTGCTTGAGCCCAGGAATTGGAGGTTGTTGTGAGCTGTGATGCCACAGCACTCTACCCAGGGTGACAGCTTGAGGCTCTGTCTCAAAAAAAAAAAAAAAAAAATTATCTTTCTTGCCTACTGATTACAGTGTTACAAAATTGTGGGCTTTTTAAATTGCAGAGTGTAGTGTTCATCAGTATTTATTGCAAAACATCTTTATTCATTGTGAAGAGTCTCACTGTGTTGCCCTCAGTAGAGTGCTGTAGTGTCACAGCTCACAGCAACCTCCAACTCTTTGGACTTAAGCGATTCTCTTGCCTCAGCCTCCTGAGTAGCTGTGACTATAGGCACCTGCCACAATGTCTGGCTATTTTTTGGTTGCAGTTGTCATTATTGGTTTAGGAGGCCTGAGCTAAGCTCGAACCCACCCACCTTCAGTGTATGTGGCTAGCACCCTACTCACTGAGCTACGAGCTCGGCCAAGCCAAGTGTGAAAGTTTGAATAATTGTTTTTTGCTCCTGATCTACTAGGGTCATGTTAAGAGAAGACACCCTACTTTTTTTGTTTGTTTGTTTTGTTTTTCTTTGCTTTGACAACATTTTTTTGAGTAATTCTTAGCAAATGTTCTCTTCTGGGCTTTGTCCTTTTTTTTTTTTTTTTTTTTCTGGGCTTTGTCCTTAAGTAACAGCTACACAAAGAAAAACTTTCAAAATGAAGTGTCTTTTTTTTTTTTTCTTTTTGCAGTTTTTGGCTGGGACTGGGTTTGAACCCGCCACCTCTGGCATATGGGGCGGGCGCTCTACTCCTTTGAGTCACAGGCGCCGCCCTGAAGTTTTTATTGTTTATTTATTTATTTTTTGTAAAGACAGAGTCTCACTTTATCGCCCTCGGTAAGAGTGCCACGGTGTCACACAGTTCACAGCAACCTCCAGCTCTTGGGCTTAGGCGATTCTCTTGCCTCAGCCTCCCAAGTAGCTGGGACTACAGGTGCCCGCCACAACACCTGGCTATTTTGGCCGGGGCCAGGTTTGAACCTGTCACCCTCAGTATATGGGGCCGGTGCCCTACTCGATGAGCCACAGGCACCACCCCGCCCTGAAGTTTTTAATCTTACATCTGAAAATTTGCTTCTCTAGAAAGTGAAAATTGTCTAAATGATTTATTTGTTAGCCAATACTTCTGTCACATTGAGCTGGTCTGTAACTTTGTTTTTTTTTTTGAGACAGTTCACTGTATCACCTCCAACTCCTGGGCTTAAGTGATTCTCTTGCCTCAACCTCCCAAGTAGCTGGGACTACAGGCGCCTGCCACAATGCCTGGCTATATTTTGTTGTAGTGGTCATTGTTTTAGCTGGCCTGGGCTGGGTCCAAACCTGCCAGCCTCAGTGTATGTGGTGGGCTGGTGCCCTATCTACTGAGCTAATGTATGGATGCCGCTTTTTTTTTTTTTTTTTTAAGTTTCACTTTGTCATCTTTGGTAGTGTGCTGTGGTGTCATAGCTTATAGTAATTTAAAACTCCTGAACTTAGGTGATTCTCATTCCTCAGTCTCCCAAGTAGCTGGGACTACAGGTGCCTGGGTAGTTTTCAAGGCGAAGTCTTAGTCTCATTCAGGCTGGTTTTGAACCTGTGAGCTCAGGCAATCCACCTGCCTTGGCCTCCCAAGTGCTGGGATTACTGGTGTGAGCCACTGCACCGGCTGGTCTGTAATTCCTTTTTTTTTAAAAGAGAGAGTCTTTATTGGCCTTGGTAGGGTGTTGTGGCATCATAGCTCACAGCAACCTCTAACTCCTGAGCTTAGGTGATTCTTTTTTTTTTTTTTTGAGACAGAGCCTCAAGCTGTCACCCTGGATAGAGTGCCGTGGCATTACAGCTCAAAGCAACCTCCAATTCCTGGGCTCAAGCGAGTCTCTTGCCCCTGCCTCCCAAGGAGCTGGGACTACAAGCGCCCGCCACAAAACCCAGCCATTTTTTGGTTGCAGCCATCATTGTTGTTTGGTGGGTCTGGGCTGGATTTGAACCCGCCAGCTCAGGTGTACTTGGCTGGCGCCTTAGCCGGTTGAGCCACAGGCGCTGAGCCTTAGGTGATTCTTTTGCCTCAGCCTCCCAAGTAGCTGGGACTACAAGTGCCTACCACAAAGCCTGGCTACTGTAATTCTTTTGATAATAATTTCAGATTAATGATGAGACTGTCCACAGCAGCTATTAGACTCTTTGGAATTGGGATGAAATTTCACTAATGTGAAAATGTAAATCAGTGTTGAAATATTTGCACATTAGTTACACTGCTATATTAGTAGTTTCAGATTACTGTGAAAATAATGGTTACATGTGATTGGTTTGTGAAATGAGATCCTAATGGATTAGGGTAAGCCTTGGACAGTGAATAGTTTCTGATTAATAGAAATTAATTACTAATTAGTATGAGTGGCTAGTCATTTGATGACTTTGTAGTGCCTTGGAGTGGTTGTTGTGATCATCATTGTGTTGAAATGTTAACTGTTATAGTTAAGAATTTGTGGGATTGGCTTGGTTGCCTGTAGCTCAGTGGCTAGGGCACCAGCCACATACACCATTGCTGGCGGGTTTGGATCCAGCCCGGGCCTGCCAAACAATGACAGTTACAACAACAACAAAATAGCTGGGCGTTGTGGTGGGCATGTGTGGTCCCAGCTACTTGGGAGGCTGAGGCAAGAGAGTCGCTTAAGGGGTGGCTCCTGTGGCTCAGCGAGTAGGGCGCCAGCCCCATATACCGAAGGTGGAGGGTTCAAGCCCGGCCTCGGCCGAACTGCAAAACAAAAAAATAGCGGGGCGCTGTGGCGGGCACCTGTAGTCCCAGCTACTAGGGAGGCTGAGGCAAGAGAATCGCTTAAGCCCAAGAGCTGGAGGTTGCTGTGAGCAGTGTGACGCCACGGCACTCTACCCAGGTTGATAAAGTGAGACTCTGTCTCTACAAAAAAATAAAATAAAATCTATGGGCTTTTTTTTTTTTTTTTGAGATAGTCTCACTCTTTTGCCCCAACATAGAATGTCATGGTGTCAGCCTCACTAACAGAAACCTCAAACACCAGGGTTTATGTGATCTGTGATCTTCCTGACTCAGCCTCCCAAGTAGCTGGGAGTACAGTTGCCTGCCAGAATGCTTGGACAATTTTTCTATTTTTAGTACAACAGGGAGGGTACAATGTCTCTTGCTAGGGTGGTCTTGAACTTCTGAACTCAAGCAATCTACCTGCTTCAGCCTTCCAGAGTGCTAGGATTACAGGTGTGAGTCATGAATCCTTGTGTCTGTGTAGCTCTAGCATCAGCCTAACTCACAGCAACCTCAAACTCCTGGGCTCAAGAGATCCGTCTGTTTCAGCCTCCCAAGTAGCTGGGACTATAGGCGCTCCCCACCACGCCCAGCTAGTTTTTTTACTTTTAGTGGAGATGGGTTCTTGCTCTTGCTCAGGATCCTCTCAAACTCCTGAGCTCAAATAATCTGCCCTCCTCGGCCTCCCAGAGTGCTGGGATTACAGGAGCCACCACACCTGGCCTCAAATAAAGTTTAAAGGCAAACTTTGCACTTCAGCAGATAGGATAGAGAAAAGGGCTGCTGGAGCCCTGTGGGGAGGGCTAAATGTCCCAGAGTAAGAGGAAGTTCTATGCTGGGGCTGTTTCTGAAGTTGTCCTGCTAGCAAGCAAGACATGGTAGGGAGGACATGATTCTCAAGGTGACCACACGAAGAAAGAAAAGATTAGGATCTGGGTTTGATGATACGCATACATGGCTCATCAGCATTTCCAAACCCAGGAATGTTTTTGGAAGGTATATCCAAGCCTGTCTCTGCTTTCTGTGCAGGCCCATCTGTTAGAAGCCTTGATGTAGAGCTGCACCAAGGAAGGTAGTTTCCTGGTCTCTACACGTCCTGAGAGGTCATTTATGAGTGGGAACCAAACAAAGCCAAAACCACTACCTTTTTTGTTTTTGTTTTTTCAGACAGTCTTAATCACCTTGGGTAGAGTGCCATGGTGTTGTAGCTCACAGCAACCTCAAACTCCTGGGTGAGAGGTCAAAGACCGAAAATAAAATATTCTGAAACGTGAATGAAAGGAAAGGGAGTCCAGGGTCTGTGTGGGCAACATTGGCCTTTATTTCCACCCAGATGTGGTGGAGCTGAGTGTGAGAAGGAAGTCAGTAGGTTAAGGTAGATGGGAATTGAAAGTCGGAGGGGTGGGGATTGGCACATTCACTCTTTCCTGTGTGGGGCAGTTCTATTTGGGTGGGTCCCCACATTTACTCTATCATCAGGCTCAAGCAATCTTCTTCTTCTTTTTTTTTTTTTTTTGAGACAGTCTCACTACGTTGCCCTTGGTAGAGTGCAGTGGTGTCACAGTTCACAGCAACCTCAAACTCTTGGGCTTCAGTGATTCTCTTGTCTCAGCCTCCTAAGTAGCTGGGACCACAGGTGCCCACCACAACAGCTGGCCATCCTTTCTTTGTTGTACTTGTCATTGCTGTTCAACAGGCCCAGGCTAGGTTCGAACCTGCCAGCACTGGTGTGGCTGGCCCCTAGCCTCTGAGCTACAGGTGTTGAGCCTCAGGCAATCTTCTTGCCTCAACCTTGTAAGTAGCTGAAACTACAGGTGCCTGGCACAACACCTGGCTAGTTTTCTATTTTTAGTAGAGACAGGCGTCTCACTCTTACTCAGGCTGGTCTCCAACTCCTGAGCTCAGGCGATCCCCTGGCCTCAGCCTCCCAGTGATAGAATTACAGGCACGAGCCGCCGTACCCAGCCCCATTAGCACTTTGAAAAATATTATTGAGACTTTAAATATCCTGAGGCAGGCATTCTCATAGTTACTCCCATCTTATGGGTAAAAATAAATGAATTCTGAAGTTAAATCCAGCGTAGGGCCAAAGAGCTAGAAATGGCTGGGGTGGGACCCTAAAAATTGGCAACTGTGGCTCTGTTACTATTAATGCTTTGTCTCAAATGTTTATTTAGTTCTGGAGATACAGGAAGTGCAGAGAAGGGAAGAGGAACACTGAAATAAGAACTTCATTTATTCCAGGTCAATCTCACCAACCACTGTCAGATAGGAGGAAATAACTTTAAGAGGAAAGCAGTGTTCAGGAGAGAACATTGCTGAGGTTAATTCAAATGTGGAAGATAGCAAGAATCAAAGGAATTTCTGGGTGGCCCCTAGCCACTGAGAGAGGCGTTTAACTTACCTCCTTCAGGGAGAGGTTAAGAGGTTCAAACCACCTGTAATGTCTTTCTCCTGCTCAGCAATATGGCTGGTACCTTCATGTAACTACCTCTAAGGACACTCCAGAGAGGAGCAGAGGCTGTCAAATGGAGGACTTTCAGTTAGGTATTTGGTCCTCACCCTGGGAACATATTCCCTAGAGGACTAGAAGGGAGAAACCAAGGTGTAATGAAAAAACGTTAGCACTACTGGGGCAGTGAGGGAGAGGTCACTGAACAGAAATGCTACAGGGTTGCCTCAGGAGAGGTGCAGCTGTGTGCTGGTGGTCCTGAGTGACCACACTGCCATGCTGTCGGCACCAATCTACCTGACACCCTAGACCTGAAATCTCGTCCATGTAGTTGTCTTCACAGGTGGTATTCTTTGCAAGTTGTTTTTCTTGGATCAAAATAGTCTGGCTATTTTGTGCGGGATAGTAAGGGGGGAAGCTCGCCTACCAGAGGTAGATGAATTTTGAAATCCGATATTGGGCATTTTTACGTCTTGTGAATGCATACCTTCCAAAGCTATTACTCCCCACCCTGTCTAGCTGGTGAGGGGTTTTGTGGCCAAGGAGGGGAGATGTGAGTGTAAAGCTCTTAGAATGACCTGGCTGTGGTTGGCCCTGGGAGACCTGAGTTTGGGTTCAGACAGATCCAAGGCTGAAGAAAACACCACCACACAACCCAACCAACCTAGTATGATCTGAACCTAGGAAATGTTCACCTTGTCTTTTCAAGGAACATTATTGGCACAAATCACACATGGCAGGCACCATTATGTCTTTCTTGCATTTTGTCTACATGGTTTACTTTATGAAGTAATTATTAGTAAAATGTTGATATCTTGGTTTAGATTCTTGGCTTTCTTGCCTGGAGAAGATAGGGCTGTGAAGACACTGTGGACTGGTCATGTCTTTGGTTATTTGTTTTGTAAGAGCAAACATAATTTTTTTTTTCTTTTAGACAGGGCTTCACTCTGTCACCCAGGCTGGACCATAGCTCACTGCAGCCTCAAACTCCTGGGCTCAAGTGATTTTCCCACCTCAGCCTCAAAAGTAGCTGGGACTACAGGCACATACCAGCATGCCTGGCTATTAAAAATTTTTTGCAGAGATGGGGTCTCACTGTGTTGTCCAGGCTGATCTCAAACTCCTGAGCTCAAGTGATCCTCCCACTTCTGCCTCCCAAAGCGCCAGGCCATGAACATCCCAGCTACTGAGAAACTGTTCTGTGCATTTCCATTAAGCTTATACTTTGGTGAAGACACAGGAAGAATCCCTTTAGATCAGAGGTTCTCAACCTGTGGGTTGTGACCCACAGGAACTGTATTAAAGGGCTGTGGCATTAGGATTATTGAGAACCACTGCTTTAGACAGAAAATCCCCACCATACAAAGGACACATAGCCACACCACATTTTTAGTCTTTATTTTTTTTAAGTAAAGAAATTCCATTGACTCAAAGATAACAAAATTATAGTTTTTGTTTGTAATGATCTTTGTTTACCACCACACAGAATCATAGTAGAATCAAAGTAATATGAGAACATAAAATGATCAAGGACACCACTGTTTAGTATAATTTCTTAATAAAGGTAAATATCCTCATATTTAGAAAAAATTGCATTGCTAGTTGCAAATCTTAAACACCTCAGTGCTGAAGGATCCTGTATTTCCCCTAAAAGATCCAGCAGCACGGAGGCTTTCAGAACACAAACTCAAAAATACAGTGTTTTTAGGGCAGCATTTTAAGTTTTGGAAAACCCAAACAAAACAAAACAAACTGGAATTAGGAATGTGAAAGTGATGGTTCTCAAAAATCAGTCTGGAAGCAGATCTGCCAACTTAAAGAGTGTGGTTGAAGGAGTCTAACCAGGAAAAGGAGAGATGCAAACTTGCTCCTCCCTTCCCTCCCCCCTCCCCTGGGGTCACTAAGGCAGCTGCAGTGGCAGAAGTCAAAAGCTCAGGTACAGTGAAGGTCTTCCTGAGGCAGTGGGAGAGACCCAGATCACCTGGAACTGGTGTGGAGAGGTGGCAGAATTCTACATGGACTTGTGCTTTAGGAAACTAAAGAGGCCAAAATAAAAACCAAACAAAACCTAACCTCTATACCCAGAAACTCTGTCTACCCACACGAACAGCCTAGGAGAGAACTGGTTGGTGCTGGGACCAAGGGGGTAAGCAATTCATCTAGGTGACTGCTGGCTGCACAATGTGGGTGGTCTGGAAGGAGAATGTCCACAGAGACAAAGGATATTTCTATAGATGCTATAAGTGGACTGTCCCCAATTTATGGCAATAGTGGATTTCTTGGCTAATGGGGACCAGAAGCAGGAGAAGGTAGGTTATAGATTTCATTACTAATTGATAGGAGTCTAGTTAAAGGCTGAGAACTTGATGGAACTCAGAAGGTTGGGCTTAATCCACCAGTTAGACATTAACTTCAGCTTACTTATTAAGAGACACATGAAAGCTTTACCCATACATGCTAGAATAGCAGTTCAGAAAACACAGGGGACTGACTCTTCCAAAGGGGGCAGCTATCTACTTTCTGGGAGCCTGAGAATGGCCAATGAGTTGGATTCTGTGGCCTGCTTCCAAAGGCCACTACAGGAGGATGCCTGGGGTGCAGTATCTGGAGGCAGCAGCAGCAGCAAGGAGGTGGACAAGAGGAAGCAGCCTGTGCCTTGGATGGCTTTCTAGTTCTCTCTTCCAGAAGGGGCCAGTTCTCCCGTTAGCTTCAAATACAATTGGACAAAAGCAATTCTAGTCTATGAAGAGCGGTACTTCCCACTGCTTAGATAACAGGTAGAAGATAATCTTTCACTCAATTGCTTGGCCTCTATATGCCACAGTCAGGTTACTTTTCATGGTTTTGGAGGCACCCAAGCAATCCAAAGTGGCTTTGAACAATACACTAAGCCCAAGGACAGAGAGGTGGCAGAGATGAGGCGTTCTGGCCATTTCTGGATCACCTGTATTATTGAGGGGTGGGGACATACTGTGACAAGGAGCCTACAGCCCACAGAGGAAATTCTCTGGTTTTGCTGTAGCTTTGCTTGAAGCTTCCATAGTAGAAGATGAATCTAATGCCACAATATAGTCATAATACCATAGGATTTTCTAGAGGCAAGTTAAGGTTTTCTGGACAAAGAAAACAATTCCAGATGTGACAGAATGCTGCAGTGAAATGCTATTTAATAACCCTCCTATTCTGCCTAAAGGACAAAGACCTCTGAGTTCCTTCAGCCCAATGTGATGTTTCAGCAATCTTTACTATATAGCTCTAAGTCAGAATCAATGCTGCCAGAAAAGAAAAGCCCCTCACATCTCAGATATCTGCTTGCATGGCAAACACAAACAAGAACACATGTATTGTCTCTGGAGCTGGCAAAACAGATCTCAAGTCACAGTTACAAAGAGAGCTTTCATTCAGATGCCAGGCAAATAAGCTCAGCTACCCAGAAAGTTCAGCCTTAATGAAGACTCTAATTTTAGAATGAAAGGCTGAGCAGGAAGAATTTCTGCCCTGGGAATTCTCAATGTCTGAGTCACACTGGGGATGGAGATATTCTCCTCATAGTAGCGGTCAGCACCTGCCACAGTTGTAAGACCACCCCCAGAACGGCTTAGATATTGTGATGACAATGGAGACCCTGAAGATAAGCCAGTCAAAGACTCAGGGCTTTGGACAAGATCAAAATTCTCCACCAGGACAGGCTTAATGCAGAAGCTCCCTCCCTCCAAGTCCCACAAGATGACTTTGGGCCTTGACATAGCTGTTTCCATCTGCATGGCTTAAGAGCCAAGTTCAGGCAAATTTATACATCAGCAAATGATGTATGAATAAATGATGCCGTCTTAGAGATGGTGTAAGATAAGGGAAAAGGCTCAGAGGGGTGAAGTGACTTGTTCCTGATCCAGTGTGAATTAGAGACAGGACAAGAACCTAGGTCTCTTGGACTTTGGTTCTGTAACATTACATCAAAAAAGAAACGCTCCCCTTTCAGGTATATTTCCACTTGCATGGTAGCTCATAAGGCGCCCTGGAAATACATAAAATGCTTCAGAGAGGTTAAAAGAACATTGTAACAACAAACAACTTTCTACCTTCATTCTGCTCTGCAATCACTGGTGCAAACTCACAAAGGGAAAGATAAGTTTTCTTCAAGCGTGTTAAACTCCCTTCAAACAAAAATGAGTCAGAGAATTGACACTGTTTTTCAAGTCAGATAATCCTAATTTGTCTGAGATCAGTTATTCTCCAAATTGTTTAGGAGGCAGGGTATATAATAAGAGGAATATAGATCCTTTCCCCCTTTGGTTTTAGTCCTGCAACAGAATGGTCTAGATCAATACAATTTATATCCTTAATTTGATTTTAAAATATAATGTTCAAATAACCTAAAAATTCAGCCCTGTTTTAGCCCAAATAGGACCTTAACAACAAGAAGAGCTTTCACATTATCACCAGAAATGAATGACTTTGGGAAGAAAGACAAGCCTGGAGGAGGGAAAAAGATGACCTATAAATAAAATGCTATTCCCTCATTTACTAGGCCAGTTTGCCTCTGTGCTTTCAGGGACAGACAAGAATTTTCCTATACTAACAGCCACCGTCCCATTCTCATTTCAATGCCTGAAGGCCTAGAGCTTGCACAAAGGGCTTCAGTTGATTTCATGTGAGCCAAAAGGGAATGTAATTGCCATTCAGAGTCACAAGCTAAAAAGATTTCAGCTGGGACAGGGCCCCACCCCACCCGGCGGGTGGATTCCGGTTGTGTGACAAGAAAGGCATGTCACCAGCCATGCTTTTCTTCTGTGAGGGCCACTAGGCCTGCCATGCAGACCACACTCCAAAGATTCCTTCCTTCTGGTTTGTGTGACAAGACTGTCTTTTCTTCTAAACGGAGCTGGTACCTGGGCTGGCCACTACTTTGTGGTTAAGAGATGTGGCCTCAGGCAAATGAAAGGAGCCTCTTATTCCTGGGATAGTGATTCAGTCCTATTAATCTATTGCTTGATTTACCTATTTTCACAAATAAATCTTAAGAATTAAAGGTAGTAGCAGAAAATACGACTATGAATTTTCTAGATTACAACTGCGGTTGGGTAGAGGGAAAAGAGGAAAGGGACTAGCTTCCAAATTGAGGGGTAAAGTGCCAAATTGTGCAAAAAGAAAGCAAAAAGGAAATGCATTAGAGAAATAACAACTTGGGGGGAAAAGTCATAATAATAGAATTTGGTGAGTGTGAGAAAAACTAAAACAGAGTTGAGAGCTCAGAAATCTCAGTCTTCTGAGATAATGGCTGTTTTTGATTTTCATAGGATGAAATTCTGTTGATTGTCAGAAAACTTCAGGTTATAGATGTTACTGTCACGGTCCCTTGGACTGATGTCCAACCTACACCCACCTGTGGCCATGACGGTTGGCGCTCAGGTAGGTGTTCTGGTGACTGCCTTTACCCCTTAAATATTCGCACAGACCCACTATTTATATTCCAGTCTGCCCTTGACAGAAAGGAGATGAAGCAAAGAAAATACCTTTTTAAAGTATCCAACAATTTTACTCATAGTTTGTTTAGTTCCAGATAGCAACTGCTGATTTTTCAAAGTGCAGGGTTTTTAAGATATTCAAGTACCACAGGATTGGAGAGAAGAAGTACTTGAAACCTAGAGTGACATTTTCACTTGAGACGGTACACTTTGCCAAGATTTATCCTACAGACTACAAATATAGGCTATTAAAAATCTGGTTCCAAAATAACACCTTCTTCAGTTGGAAATACCTTTCTCCAAACTCATATCCAACTTTTGAATTGTTTGGTATCAAAAGCCAGAGTGAGAGACCTTGGTTAAAAAACTAAAATTATAATTGAGTGCTTAAAAAAAAATTCAAATCTCTTTATATGAATAAAAAAGGACAAAAAAAAAAAGGCAAATGATGATATCTACATGCTTAGAGTGGGAGAATAGTTCCCAGGCTCCTCTGGAGGGATGTTCTCTCAAACCTCAGTAAACTGAGTTTGTCATTGAACTTTAGAACTGGTAGTGATCCCCTCAATCTTCTACCTGGTCCAAGTCCCCTTTTTTTATTGGTGAAGAAACTAAAGTTCAAAGGGACCTTGTCCAGGGTGAAGCAGAGCAGGGCACAGCCCAGATGCCGACTACCACCCAGGTCCTTCTAAGACAGTGGTTCTCAACCTTCCTAATGCTGTGGCCCTTTAATATACCCACAGGTTGAGAACCGCTGTGAATCTAAGCCATCACACTGTGGTCACCCAGGAGCAGCTACGGGGCAAGCCTTCCTGCTCTGAAGGGCCCCTGGGAGCTAAGAGACACCTTTGCCTATGAGTTTCAATAAAAGGAGCTATGAAGATGTAAAAGTGCCATTGAATGTTTCCCAAATTTACCAGGTGATGAGAATCCCCTGGGGCACTTGTGAAAAACTGAAATCCCCAGACCCCTTCCCAGACCCTCTGAATCAGTCTCCCCAAGGGGAGGGACCTGGGAGGCTGAATTTTTAACAAGTGCCCCATATAACTCTCATCGGCAGCAAAGCACAGGGAAACTGATTTACAAAGACAATGAGGGAGAAAACTTGGCTTGTGACTTGAAGGCTTTTCCTTTGCCATTTAAGAGGCCAACTCCAGCCTGGGAGGCCCAGCTCCTCAGGTTCTCAAGCTGAACGGTGTCTTCAGCATTGGTCCAGAATGGTGAGCTCTTCTCAGGGTCTATGTAAGGACACATACAACCACTACAAAATGACATACACCCTCACTATTCTCAAGGAAAAGCCTTTTGATTGGCAAAGCAAAATTGCTGTTCAGACACATTTTTTAATAGGGAAACTAGATGTAATTGGCTTAAAAGCAATCAGATGCTGAAACTGGACAGGAGGGTGAGAACTGTGTCACTTGTCACCATGGCTAACAATGCAATGGAAAAAACCAGTAACGAAGCACAAAAATAGCCTGGAGCTCCCAGGGAGAGTTGCCTACTCCGAGACAGGTGTGCATGGTGGGTGCCCCCCGCTGATGGTGTGAGGTCAGATCCAGGTCACTGAGGGAGATGGGAGACCTGAAACAGGGGATGAGGGGACGCGGGTTCCAGAGGAGGGCTGCTGGAGCCAGAGTCCGGAGGCCTCACTCCAGGTCGGCCTCCACCTGCTCCGTGTCAGAGCACTGCAATTTGTTATGCTCCCACTGGCAAATGGCGTTGGCATACTCCACCACTAGCTTATCCATCCATGTCAGGGGCTCGGGGAACAGCACAGCGCCCTCAAAGAAGCCCAGATGGCCCCCATGTAGAGGCAGCACAAACATGACATTCTCCCGTTTCTCTGCAGAGAAAAGGCAGCTGAGTGAGTTACTATATTCTAGTTAGCTCCAGGGTAGAAGATGTGAAAGTGAGCAGGCCAAGGTAGCCTGGTCTTTCCCCACAGGGAAAAGGTCACCTCAGTGGGCATCTAACTGCTACTCACTCTGCCTTGATCACCAAAGTGAACAGATCTTTGGTGGGGCAGGCAAGACAGTGGGATTTAGCAAGTCTTGGAACAGCAGCTTGGCTTTGGAGCAGAAAGGGCACCAATTTACAAAACCCTGAGAACTTTAAGGGGCTCTCAAACTTGGCTGCATATTAGAACCAGGTAGGGAGTCTTTAAAATGCCCTTAACCTAGACGACACCCAGACAAATTAAATCAGAACCTCTTGGTGGGGGTAGGGGGAGATGTGGGAGCAGTGAGAGAGGGGAATCTAGGCACTAGTGCTGCCAAAGCTCTCCAGGCAAGTCACTGTGCTTCCCAACTTTCTCTGTGCCTCGGAATCACCTGGGACATCTTGTTAAAATGCAGATTCTGACTAGGAAGGGGGATTTTCTGCATTTCTCAAAAGCTCTGGTGATGCTGATTCTCGTGGTAGCAGCCAGGCTCTGGGTAGGGTTTCATAGCGCTAATAGTGTTATTTACTAGGAATGAGGAGAATTCAACAGAGTTAAGGATCTTTTGCTACCGACATTTATCTTCAAGATTAAGACTGAACTTAAAGCTGCAAGTTGTGTTGAAAGATGCCCAAGCTCTCCATGCCACTTGATAAAGGGCCAACCTAAAAATTAATAACCTGGAGCTTGATTTTATGAATCCATGTTTACGTTAGTGCCCCATGGCCAGTACTGAAGAGGTGTGTAAAATGGGCGCCCACGTACCTGAGGAATATTTGTCTTCTCAGGGGAGTAAGTGACAAGAGCACTAATAAAAAATAAAAACACTGGGCGGCTCCTGTGGCTCAGCGAGTAGGGCGCCGGCCCCATATACCGAAGGTGGCGGGTTCAAGCCTGGCCTCGGCCGAACTGCAAAAACAAAAAAAATAGCCGGGCGCTGTGGTGGGCACCTGTAGTCCCAGCTACTAGGGAGGCTGAGGCAAGAGAATCGCTTAAGCCCAAGAGCTGGAGGTTGCTGTGAGCAGTGTGACGCCACGGCACTCTACCCAGGGCGAT
>CAUYON010198975.1:0-13231 GCA_963573935.1 Arctocebus calabarensis
TGTGGTATATGTACACCATGGAATATTATGCAGCCTTAAAGAAAGATGTAGACTTTACCTTTTTCATGTTTACATGGATGGAGGTGGAACATATTCTTCTTAGCAAAGTATCTCAAGAATGGAAGAAAAAGTATCCAATGTACTCAGCCCTACTATGAAACCAATTTATAGTTTTCATGTGAAAATATAACCCAAACATAGCCCAAGAATATGGGGAAAGGGGAGAAGGAGAGGAACAGAGAGGGGAGGATGGGCGGAGGGAGGGCAATAGGTGGGACCACACCTATGGTGCATCTTACAATGGTACATGTGAAACTTACTAAATGTTTAATATAAATGTCTTAACTCAATAACTAAGAAAATGCCATGAAGACATTAACCAGTTTGGTGAAAATATTTCAAATTGCATATAAAACTAGCACATTGTACCCCATGCATTGATGTACACAGCTATGATTTAATTTTAAAAAATTGAAATTATTATTATTATTATTATTATTATTTTGAGACAGAGCCTCAAGTTGTTACCCTGGAGAGTATGCCATGGCATCACAGCTCACAGCAACCTCCAATTCCTGGACTCAAGTGAGTCTCCTGCCTCCGCCTCCCAAGTAGCTGGGACTACAGGCGCCCGCTACTGGATTCGAGCCTGCTAGCTCAGGTGTACGTGGCTGACACCAGGTGGGCCCGGGCTGGATTCGAACCTGCTAGCTCAGGTGTATGTGGCTGACACCTTAGCCCATTGAGCCACAGGCGCTGCGCCGAAATTATTATTTATTATTTAAATTGCATTGACTTCATAGATAAGTTTGCAAGATTTAAAAACATCTTCAAAATTTTAGGTTGTCCATTCTAAAATCATTAAATGTCTCTCCATCTATACAGTGTATATTCTGTGACATTTATTAGTGTTTCAAAATCTTTATAGATGTATTTATTTTTGGAAAAGGGTTTTTGGGGTTGTTTGTTTGTTTGTTTGTTTAAGACAAAGTCTCAAGCTTTTGCTCTGGGTGGTGTGCCATGCTGTCATAGATCACAGTAGCCTCCAAATTAGGCTCAAGTGATCCTCTTGCCTCAATTTTTCTTTTCTTTTCTTTTTTTTTTTTTTTGAGGTAGAGTCTCATTATGTTGAACCCTCAGTAGAGTGCTATGGTGTCACAACTCACAGCAACCTCAAATTCTTGGGCTTAAGTGATTTTCCTGCCTCAGCCTCCCAAGCAGATGGGACCACAGGTGCCCACTACAATGCCTGGCTATTTTTTGTTGCAGTTTTCATTGTTTAGCTGGCCTAGGCCAGGTTTGAACTCACCAACCTCGGTGCATGTAGTCAGTGCTGCAACCACCATGCTATGGGTGCTGAGCCATTGTCTCAATTTTTCTATTGTTAGTAGAATCTTGATTTTGCTCAGGTTGGTCTCGAACTAATGACCTCAAGTAATCCACTCAACTTGGCCTCCTTAGAGTGCTAAGATTACAGGCGTGAGCCACCATGCCCAGCCTTGTTTTTTTTTCCTTTTCCTTTTTTTTTTTTTTTTTGAGAAAGAGTCCCACTCGGTCAAAAAAGCTTGAGTGCCCTGTTGTCATAGCTAACAACAACTTCAAGCTCATTGGTTCAATTGATCTTCCTACTTCAGCCTCCCAAGTAGCAGGGAGTACAGGGGCCCCTCACATGGCCCTGATAATTTTTCTATATTAGTGTTGCAGGAAAACAAGCCCCAATAGAGAGAATGAACCCCAAACAACATATTTAAGATGAAGAAGGCTTTTATTCATCTGGCAGATCAAATGGTATAGAAGAATTCAAAATGGCTGTGCTCTCCAACTGACTTGGTCTTTCCCCTTTTATCTCAATTCAAAAAGTTTCAACCCATGGATACATTTTTCACTGGTTAGTTTAAATGAAGCTGGAGAATCTGCTCCAGCCTCCTCAGAACTACAGGAAGTGGAAATTTCCAGGTCCCAGGAAGTTAAGTCAACAAATTCCTAACAGCTGAGTCACCATGGGGAGGACCCCACAGGTGTTTCTTTGTGGTCTCCTAGAGATTATCTCTGTTCTAAACTTTACCCTTCATGAATATCCTCTCTCAGAGGAGGTATATCTCTTCTCAAGTTGGTCTGAAACTTCTGAGCTTAAATGATCCTCCCTCCTTGGCCTCCCATAGTGATAGGATTACAGGCCTGAGCCATCATACTCCATCTACTTGTGGAAAAGTTTATTCCTAGATATTTTAGGTTTTGATTGACACTCCAAGAAGAGTACATGAGCCAACAATCTCAAAACAATCAAGGTTTATTAAGCCTTGATTAAAAATAAAAATAAGCCTCCAGAAAAATAAGCCACAGAAGCACTTTGCTGAAGAGGTTTTAAGAAGTTATTTATTCGTTTACTTAAAGGGAGGTGGGGATGGGTAGAGGGGCAGGTAGGTGGTAAGAGTTACATTCTGGGGAGAATTTTCTTGGAGACCAGGAAATCTACATTTTACATATGATAAAGGGAAGCTTTGAAAAAGAAAAAGAAAGAATCACTCATGCAGATGTCACTGGGAAGGTGCATATTAACTGATCTCTAGTCTCTTCAGTCTTCATCAGGGAACCAACATTTTTAGCTTTTAGTAATTAGATTTAGATAACAGACCAAAAGCTGCAAATGGTTTATTCTTTTATATGGGAGGCCAGTAAAGAATTTTATTATGAATGATCCTCAGTTCTTTGTATTGTAGACGCCGAGACATTTTACCCCTCTGTGGCAATCTGGATGCTGCATAGTAACACCTATCGGTTTTGAAGAGGGTGTTGCCTGACTCTATCCCACATTTTATCCTCCCTTTGGCAAAAAAGGTTGGGGACAGAAGCACTGAGATTTTTGTTTCCTTTTACTTGGTGATGTAGTAAATAGTATCATTCTTTTTTTTTTTTTTTTATCATGTTCTATTTAAAAATGTTTGTCTTTGGGTTGGCACCTGTAGTACAGTGGTTACAGTGCCAGCCACATACACTGAGGCTGATGGGTTCAAACCCAGCCCAGACCAGCTAAAATAACAATTACAACTGCAACAAAGAAAATAGCTGGGAGTTGTGGTGAGCACCTATAGTCCTAGCTACTTGGGAGGCAAGAGAATTGCTTAAGCCCAAGAGTTTACTAGGTTACTGAGTTTCCCAAGCTACTAAGCTTTCCAAGCTGTCCCCATGCCAACCAAGCCACCACAAAGCAATGCCTCGCATCCCACCCCTCAGCTAACCACCACGTTTTGCTTCCGTTTTTGCATGGTTTGCCACATAGCAAAGAAAAAGGGTATAAAAGCCTGCCTGTTTTTCTCTTCAGGGCCATTTGCCTTCCTAGCAGCTGCCCCCTGCACAGGTGTAATAAATCACCACCTGATTTATACCTGAAGTGGAGTATGAGTTTTTCTTACAGGTGGCTGTGGGTACAACATTGAGTACAACAATTCTGGAGGCCCCAGCGAGATTGCCACCCCAGACACCCTTCTAGGCCCACGACCGCCTCAGAGCTTCAGGGGAAGGCCTCGGAGAAGACATTCCTCTGACCCAGAGTCCTCGAACGTGTGGAGTCAGGTCATAGGTTTCCAAAAACTTCAGAAACTGGTGATAAAGCAACAACACCCAAGTAAATCAGTCTGGTCTCTCGAAAGTTTGGAGGGGAAACCGGCCTGGCAGGAGGCAGCCATATGGTTGGTTCCCCAGGAGGGGGAAGATGTTTCCCCGTCTCTGGTGGGACTTAGGTCCCAGGTCTTGGGGGGCTCACGTGGTGACCCTCAAGTTTCTGGTGAGACTTTGGTTGCAGGTCTTTGGGGGCACTCACAGGAGTGAGCCTGAGGTCTCTGAGTGAATAAATAAATGTGTGTGAAATTTGTCAGTCTTTTCATGCCAGTCTGCTAGTTTCTCTTCTTTAGACTCACAGAGTGTGGGTCTGTTGGTTTCTCTTTTCTGGACTCACAGAGTGTGGGTCTGTTGATCTCCTCTTAGGACTCACAGAGAGTGGGTCTTCGATTTGTTTGACTAGTGTGTGTAAGTTGTTTGTCAATTTTGTGTTTGCTGTTTCCAATAGTTTGTCAAAATTCCTTTCAAAGATTGGTCAATTCCAAGTTTGGATGTCAACATCTCTGTTTTCTTATTGTCTGTCAATGTGTCACTGTACAATTTGTTTTATAACCCCTTGCATTTAAAACCCTCTCTTTCTGGCAATTAAAGAGTTACTACAAAATTTAGTAAAACTGTTCCTCCCTTTGACTACAAAAAACTGTGGTTGCTATGTTACAAATAGTCTTGATAAAAACCTCCAGGGGAGAGTCAAAGAGACAGGAACTTTGGACAGGGAGCCTCAGCCCTACTGGCCAGTGAGGGGCTCCCAGAAATGTGTGTTTGCACCCGTCACCAGAAATATAATTAAAAATGAAAGCAGATGTCCAATCAACCCCTGGAGTGTTAGATCCCCCAAAGGCCTGTTAGAAACTATATGAGAAGGTTCTGTTTCTGGTTTTGAAAATAGAGGAGTGTGAGAGTAAATGTGAGCTTTTAGACATTGTTTATGTCAGGCCTGTGTCTGCCATGTCATTTTATGTCATTTGTTCAGTGTTTGTTAGAAGATTAATCTCAGCCTGTAACAGTCTTATATTAAACTGAAAAGGAAAGAAAACAAATATAAAAGAGTTTTAAAAAATTCCCTAGAACTCAGCATTCGATGCCTTGAGACACCTGAGTTCTGTTCTTGTCAGCAATTAAAGGTTTCTTCCTCTACATTATTAGTATAAATATCTGTCTGTTTTTAATTCACTGTTTTCCTGCAACATTCTAGTTCCCTGATGGGAGTTCTCCCCAGCACCCTGACTGACGCCATTCCCTAAGAGGCTTCCCATACTAATTACATGAAAAGGAGGGCCCCAGCAGGATGACAGGACGGTCCTTTGCCCTCTGTGACAAAGGTTAAGAAAGTGTAAAATATTTGTGAAGTATTTGTGCAGATTAAATAAAACTTATGAATAAGTTTTCTTGTGATCCAGTTAACTATGTATTTCCTTTAAAATCTTTTAACTTGTAATCTTGTGTAGACAAATGTTTTAAGCCTTTGATATTTGACAAAACTTCCAAAGTCAAAACTTTAAATTTGGAGCTTGGCATCTGTCATACGGTGGTTGTGGCATTGACCATCTGCATCAAGAGCACAACTCTGAATTTAGTCTATTTGAAATATTAAAACCACTGAAAACCTTAGGAAAACAAGTTAAACTTATTTGATTTGTTACAAATGTATAATAAACATTGTCAAATATGAAAGGAATTAATTTTGTATGAAGTATGGTTACATGTATGTTCCAATATTATAAAACATTAGTCTGTTGTAAAGTATAAAATATTAGTCTGTCTCAATTTATATTATCAGTAATAATTTTAAAATTCTTCTAAAAAAGGAAAAAAATATTAAGAGAGACTAACAAATTCTCTCATATTCAAATTCCTAATGTCTTCAGAAATTGAGTACCTTTGGACTAACAACAAACTTTTAGAACTTTCTTTGGAAAAATAAAACATGTCTATTGCTAACCTAACTTTAAACAGAACAGAAATCAGATACGTGGAACTAAGTTGATTTGTTATATTTTTTGTTTGAAATATTGCTGATTCTTTCTGTATTCTGTTTTCCAGAAGTCAAGAAAACCATTTTTTATCTTTTGAGCTATTTATAGCTTTTCAAGCAATGTATGTACTTAAGAGCAGAATTTGAAATATGTATTTTTCTCTCTCTTTAATTTCTCCAGAATTTGAAGGCCATTTGTAAGTATTCTTAATTTCTGACAATGCAGCTGTTTGCATAAGTTCAATAAGAATCTGTTTTGTTCTATCGGACGTGATGAAGGCACTGGTTATTTTACCAAGGCTTTGACTGGAATAGCATTTCCAGAAGTATCCAGTCTGAATTAAGGAATTAAGGTTGACTCTATAAGTCCAATGGAAGAAAAGAAAAACCCTTTGGAAAACTGGCCAGATACCTGTCAGTAACATTTCCTGATTGGTAAGTAATGAAGGTCACTTTCTGATGGGTCCAGTAAATGAAATGTGCTTGGGGACCTCATGAGAAGAGGAATTTACCCAATGCATACAGGGTTATCTAATGGCTTAGATGAAACCTGGGCTCATGAAAGGATTTCAAGGAAGTCCAGCCTGAGATTCCTTATAAAAGGTTCCAACAAAGCCAATTTTAAAGAAAAGAGCCTAGATGGCTGATAATAATTCTTACTGCCCTTTATGCAAATAATCAGACCCAGTATACCAAAGGTACAGTTTATTTTGGCAACTAAGTTAGTTCTACTATACTTTGTCCTTAATAAAGAGAAAAGTTAGAGAGAGAGAGAAATGGTTCTAAGAGAAAAAAGGCTGTAACCCACCTGTATTAAATCCTGGCTTTGTCTGTAATGTCAACTCATAAAATGAGACATAACTGTTTACTAAGCTAATCTGTTAAATGAAACTAAGAGACTGGTCAAAGAATTATATACAGTAGTTATATCTACTCTAAAGCCTTAAGACTCAATAAAAATCACGTGTTAGCTACACTAGGCAAAACTTGTGTAGTTTTAGATGTTATCTGCTGAATCTAAGTATTTCCCAGATAAATCATTCCATGCTTTAGGTTGCTGCTTTGACTTAAGTTTAGCAATAAACTGGCCTTCATGGCAGAAAAAATGCAAACAATAACTAAAACTTTGAGTATCACACCTGAAAACTATATGTAACTTATAGACCTCAAAAATTAGATAAAGTAAAATACATAAACAGAACCATGAAAGCAGAGGTTAATAAACTCTGCCAGGAAGCAAAGCTTGATTGAATGTGGGCCTTGCTACTGATGTTGCTCAAGGAGGCCTCTGTCAATCCACTGCAAGTTAGCAAGAACTCTTGAAAAAAACCTGGAAAAGACTGAACTGAATAGACAAAACCCTAGAAAGAGTAGCAAAAATTTCCACTGTGGGCTCCTCGCCTGTGGCTCAATGGGCTAAGATGCCAGCCACTTACACCTGAGCTGGCGGGTTCAAACCAGCCCAGGCTCACCAAACAACAATGACGGCTGCATCCAAAAAATGGCTGGGCATTGTGGTGGGTGCCTGTAGTACCAGCTACTTGGGAGGTGGAGGCAGGAGACTCGCTCAAGCCCAGGAATTGGAGGTTGCTGTGAGCTGTGATGCCAAAGCACTCTATCCAGGGTGACAGCTTGAGACTCTGTCTCAAAAAAAAAAATAAAAATTCCACTGGGATATTTTACTGTGTTCTGTTTAGTCTTCTATATCTATACATAACTGTGTTCTGTTTAGTCTTTTTTATTTATACATAATTGTGTTCTGTTTAGTCTTTTGTATCTGTACATAACTGTGTTCTGTTTAGTCTTTTGTATCTGTACATCCTTTGTCTTGGAAGGAAAGATCAAGGAGACCAAGTCTAGGTCTAAAATCAGAAACTGGTCCCCCTGAAAGCAAAGTAGAAAGGACTTTCCACCATCATCTTGACCACACATACAGCAGTGAAAGTAAAAAGAATCCTCACCTAGAGCTGTCACAGTTGGCTGAACAAGACTTCACTGCCCCTTAAAAAGTAAAAGTAACTTTTAAGACAGTCAACATACCCTGCTCTGGCCACATACTGGGAGCTGGCTGGTCAATGCACAGCTGAAGTCTGAGGAAACTCCTTGAGGGACTTGTCTTAATTGAACTTTTAGACTTTGGGAAAAGGAGGAAATGTCACAGGGAAAAGTAAAAACTCATGTGTATATTAGCCCACCACCACTGTACTATTAAGGCCTGAGTAGAGAACCCAAAAAGAGTCACAGTCCCTAAAACCTCAGTACTAAAATATCAGCACCTGAAACAAGCTGATATTGAGACCCCAAATTAAAGCAAAGTATAATCAATCTGGTGATCCCACTACAGTTTTAGTGGAAAAAAGAGCCTGATCAACTCCTTGGACATTAAATTGCCAGCAAGTCTGTTAAAAAGTGTATGAGAATGTATGGGTGTGGTGTGACTAAGAAAAGTTAGACCTCACTTCACAGGGTCTAATAGTGTAATTCTTGCTTGGCCATGTGAAATTTAGAGCAAATTAAAAAGAAGTTAAAAAGAATGTTGCTGTACTGGGTCTCAGGAATTTAAATTAAGCCCAAGAGCCATGTGGGCCACAGATCAGTAATTAAATGGCACTTTGTTAAACAGAGAAACATGCAGAAGGAGTGGAGAGTGCCAGAGCTATTAGCAGAAAGGCCGTGCCTTAGTGTTGCCATTCAGGCAATCCGGTGAGCTCTGGATATCCCTTGAAATTTGGGGGAGAGAGTACAAATCTTGTATAGATGAGGCTGTATCTATAAAGTGAAAGCCTCTGGAAGGGGGTAGGAGGCCCAAGTAAAAAGTTTCCTTTTTCTAGGGGTAGATAATTAGCCCTGAGAGAAAAATACCTTTAATGAATGCAGCCCCTCACATTGATGAAGTCTTTGCTGAAGTTTTTGTCTGGAGAGGAGATTAGAGTGTGTGCTCCTTAGTCAGGGTAGATCCATCCAAAATGTTTAAAACTGCCCTGTTCATATCCTTGCTGGGACTGAGAGGGTTTGTGCCTAAAAGTGAATGTCTAATGTCTGAGCTCACCTGAACCTGAAAAATGGGAATTCCCTGTACAGCCCTGAATGAAAAAATTAATGGTATTGCATACCCACTATATCAACCCCTCTCCAGCAACTCAGATGAATCAAGGATTTGATTCTCAAAAAGAACAGTAAGGAATGTTATAAGCCAACAGCTCCCCAAAATACCCGAATCTGTCTCAGCCTGTCTCAGCCTTGGTCCCTGCACATCTCAACCCCCCCCCTTGAGTTAACTCCAAGAACAGGTTTCAGAATAAAACAATGAAGCTCTCTGAGTTCCCTTGACTCCCTAGCCACGGTTAAAACAGTGGTGAAAACTTACTGAAGCACAGTTTACCAGGTTACTGAGTTTCCCAAGGTACTGAGCTTTCCAAGCTGCCCCCATGCCAACCAAGCCACCACAAAGCAACCTCTTGAACCCTACCCCCCAGCTAACTGCCACATTTTGCTTCTGTTTTTGCTTGGCTTGCCACATAGCAGAGAAAAAGGGTATAAAAGGCTGCCTGCTTTTCTCTTCAGGGCCGTTTGCCTTTCTAGCAGCAGCCCCCTGTACAGGTGTAATAAATCACCACCTGATTTATACCTGAATTGGAGTCCGAGTTTTTCTTACATGTGGCTGTGGGTACAACATTGAGTACAACACATTCTCCATTCCCACTGCTTCACTTAAGTATTAAAAAATTTTAGGTAGGTCAGGTGCGGTGGCTTATGCCAGTAATCCTATCATTCTGGGAGGCCAAGGCAGGTGGATTGCTTGAGCTCAGGAGTTCATGACCAGCCTGAGCAAGAGCAAGACCCCATCTTTAAACAAACAAAAATTAATGGCCAGGCGCTGTGTCTAATGCCTGTAATCCTAGCACTCTGGGAGGCCAAGGCAGGTAGATTGCCTGAGCTCACAAGTTTGAGATCAGCCTGAGCCAGATCGTGACTTCATCTCTATAAATAGCTAGGCATTTTGGCATGCGCCTGTAGTCCCAACTACTAGGGAGGCTGAGGCAAGAGAATCACTTAAGCTGAAGAGTTTGAGGTTGCTATGAGCTATGATGCCACAGCACTCTACTGAGGGAAAGAAAGTGAGACTGTGTCCAAAAAAAAAAAAAAATAGTAATAATAACACCTGTAATCCTAACCTTCTGGGAGGCTTAAGCTATGGATTGTTTGAGCTCAGGAATTCAAGAGCACTGCTTTGTATGTTTGAATTCATAATCCATCTGGGATTGTGTTTTGTGTATAATAAGTAGAAATCTATTTTTATTTTTTTAAATTCAGATAACCAATTTATCCACTGATATTTGTTCAATAGTATCAAGAGAGGATACCTGGTAAGGGTGAGGTCTAAAAGAAGAGGGGTCTTCTTGATACCCAAGGATACACTTGTAGGGTGCTCCCCATGGTGACTCAACTCTTAGGAATATGTGGATTTAACTTCCCGGGACCTAGAAATTTTCTTTTCTGTGAAATCTTGTAGTTCTATGAGGGCTGGAATAGGTTCTCCAGCTTGATTCAAACTGATCAATGAGAAAGGTACTTGTGGGTTGGAAGTTTTGACTAGAGATAAAAAGGAAAAGATCAAGTCAGTCTGGGAGCATGACTATTTTGAATTCTTTTTTTTTTTTTAAATAGAGATAGAGTCTCACTCTATAACCCTTGGTAGAATGCCATTGTGTCACACAGCTCACAGCAACCTCCAACTCCTGGGCCTAGTCAATTCTCTTGCCTCAGCCTCCCAAGTAGCTGAGACTACAGGTGCCCGGCACAACACCTGACTATTTTTTTGTTGCAGTTTGGCTGGGGCCAGGACCCACCATCCTTGGTATATGGGGTCAGCGCCCTACCCACTGAGCCACAGGCGACACCCCACTTTGAATTATTCTATGCCATTTGCTCTGCCGGTTGAAATAAAGCTCTTCCACTTAAATATGGTTTGGGGGTGCTCTTTCTCTCCATTGGGCCTCATCTTCCTGCAACATTTTTGGTTCCCAAATTGGGAAGTGAGACTACCCAAGGAGAGAACAGGCTGAGACGCACCTGGTAGTTGCTGCAAACCCTCTGAACACCCACAAGGGGGTCTTTGATTAGCCTGGGTTACGTGAACCACTGACCATGCCAGAAAGGCAGCTTGTCCTCCCTGTGTAGATGCCTCCTAAAAGACTCCCTTGGCAGGTCTTCAAGGAGTCAAACGCTGGGAGGAACTGGTGTGCAGGAAATGGGAGAAGTCTAAGGCCTCATACGATTGATCTGGGGTTCCCAATATTTGAGTAGAAGTGAGAGTCCGGTCAATCCCTGGGCATTAGATTGCTGGCAGGACTGACAAGAGGTGTGTGAGAGAGTGTGTGTGTGTGGTTTGACTGGCATTAGGGGAGTGTTGGTTCACCTCCTATGGCTAAGTGGCAGCTCAAGTGAGAAATCGAGGCTGCCCAGGTTAAGAAATGGGTTGGAACTGTGTGCATGTGAGTGCTTGGAGACTGAGATGGGTAACAATAGGTAGGTTTCAAACACCCACCCCTTTACAAGGCTAAATGATTGTGTGAGTGGCCCCTTCTTCTCTGCTTCAACTTTGTCCCCTGGCTATTCTGAGTGGAATTGGATGTTCCAGGTTTTCTGCTTTCTGTCTCTGACACTGGTCTAATACATAGTAGCCATGTGGCCATGTGAGACTTAGAGACATCAGAAAGGATGCCTGTGATGTGGTTTTATTACTTGAATTTCTTTCTTCAGTAAGTCCTTTTGTTGCAGGAAGATGAGGCCCAACGGAGAGAAAGAGCACCCAAACACTATGTTTATAAGAGGAAGGGCTTTATTCACTGTCTGGGAGCTTATGGCATAGAAGAATTCCAAATGGCCACACTCTGACTGGCTTGGTCTTTCCCTTTTTATCAACAGTCAAAAAGTTCCAACCCCACAGGTACCCTTCTCATTGGCCAGTTTGAATCAAGCAGGAGATGCTATTCCAGCCCCCACCAGATTACAGGATTTCATAGAAGTGGAAATTTCCAAGTTCCAGGAAGTTAAGTTTACAAATTCTTAAGAGCTGAGTCACCATGGAGAGGACCCTGCAGGTGTATCCTTGTGGCCTCCTTGAGACGACCTATTCTCCTAGACCTCACCCTTCTCAGGTATCCTTTCTCACTTGGTCTCTGGGTTTCAAGAATTGATCCCATGGGCCACAGATCAATGATAAAATGGGATTTTGTTGGATGGAAGGCCATGCAGATGGCGTGAAGAGCGCCAGAGCTACTGGCAGGGGAGACCCAAGTCAGAGGTTTCCTACATGGGTCCTTTGTCCAGGGGCAAATACTGGCCCTAAGAGGAATTTTGATCAGAATTTGGTAGATGGTAAAGCACCTTTACAAGCTGAATGAGTGTTTTAACAAATAAAATGAATGCAGTTCCTCCCCTGGAGCAAAGTTATTAATAGGTCTTTTCAGTTTTTGTCTAGGGAGGGGATTAGAGTGTGTGCTCCCTGCTCAGGGTGGAGTCACACAAAAGGTTTTGATCTGCTTTGTTCATGACCTTGCTAGAACTCAGAGGGTGTGGCCTGAAAGGTGCAGGCTATTTGTGCCTAGAGATGGGAGTCTGATTTCTGAGCTCACTTGAGCCTGAAAAATAGGGGTCCCTGGCTCGGCGCTTGTGGCTCAGCAGGCTAAGGCGCCAGCCACGTACACCTGAGCTGGCGGGTTCGTATCCAGTCTGGGCCCGCCAACCAACAATGACGGCTGCAACCAAAAAATGGCCAGGCGTTGTGGCAGGCGCCTGTAGTCCCAGCTACTTGGGAGGCAGAGGCAGGAGACTCGCTTGAGCCCAGGAATTGGAGGTTGCTGTGAGCTGTGATACCACAGCACTCTATCCAGGGTGACAGCTTGAGACTCTGTCTCAAAAAAAAAAAAAAATAGGGGTCCCTGTCTATCCCTGAGTGGGAAACTCCTGTATCAATGTTATATTCCACAAAATGTCTCTCATTTGTAAAATGTGATAATTTGGTTGTTTAAATTGTTTAGGAAAGTTAATCTTTGTTAAAGAATAATATTCTTTCCTTTTAAACCTTCTAATTATCAGTTTAAAGAAATGGGTTAGAATTGTGTGCATGTGAGTGCTTGGAAACTGACTGAGATGGGTAACAATAGGTGTTTCTATAAATAAATAAATTAATTAAATAACAAAAAAAAAATAGGTGTTTCTAGTTATCAGTTTAGCCAAGTGAATAATTAACTTCGTAGTGAACTCTGATCCTGTTTTGTGAAAAGTGGTTTTTATGAGAGTAAGAAAAATTAGACAGAAAGGAAAATGGCATTGTGTAGGAAAAGCATCTTGTGTGGTAAATTTTGTCCTGAAATAGAATGGTTGTTTAAGAAAGTGATAGGCAGGGTGGCTCCTGTGGCTCAGCGAGTAGGGCGCCGGCCCCATATACCGAAGGTGGTGGGTTCAAGCCCAGCCTTGGCCGAACTGCAAAACAAAAAAATAGCCGGACGCTGTGGCGGGCGCCTGTAGTCCCAGCTACTCGGGAGGCTGAGGCAAGAGAATCGCTTAAGCCCAAGAGCTGGAGGTTGCTGTGAGCAGTGTGACGCCACGGCACTCTACCCAGGGCGATAAAGT
>CAUYON010198980.1:0-34773 GCA_963573935.1 Arctocebus calabarensis
TATAGTGATCAAGAAAATGCCATGAAGGCTATCTGTAACAGTACGATCAAAATATTTCTGATTGTATATGAAGCACATTCTGCCCTATGATTGCACCAATGTACACAATTATGATTTAATAAAATTATTTAAAAAAAAAAAAGAAAAAGAAAATGGGACAGGGCTCCACCTGTGGCTCATCGAGTTGGGCACTGGCCCCATAAAGGTGGTGGGTTCAAACCCGGCCTTGGCCGAACTGCAAAACGGAAAAATAGCCGGGCGTTGTGTTGTCCCAGCTACTTGGGAGGCTAAGGCAAGAGAATTGCTTAAGCCCAGGAGCTGGAGGTTGCTGTGAGCAGTGTGACGCCATGGCACTCTACCAAGGGCGATAAAGTGAGACTCTGTCTCTACAAAAAAAAAGAAAATGGGACAGAAGGAAGGTGTGGAAGCAAAGTTGTTCATAACATGTTTAGAGAAAAGAGCTAAGGGAAATAGACTATGGTTAATTTCAACAGCAAGGAATCCACCGAAAAGGTACTAAGCAGCTTACAGACTCCTGGGAAGACCAGCAGAGGTAGCATATGAACTATGCAACTGGGAACAACTCTGCAATCAATGCCACAGATCTGAGCTAGTGATGGCACCCAGTACACCACAATAGTGTCACTTAACACCATAGTTTGCACTGCTGGGGAGATACTGCCCCTGGGTACTAGATACAGCCACCACCCACCACCAGAATGGATTCAATAAAGTCCTGACTGCCTCACCTGTTTATCTTCCAATCCAAGGTCAAAGCTCTATTTGACTGGTGGTTGTAGGTTTGGGGCCCAAGTCCTAACTACAAGAGATGCTAGCTATTCCCAAACCATTCAGAACCTTCTTTCTCTCACTACTTTCGAGACTTTAAAATTAAAATTAAAAACACACACACAAAAAAAACTATTTTGTAACTTCCCTGGCAGCAATAAGCAGTCATGTATGTGTTCAAAAACCTATCAACCTTTCCATTCCCCCCTTTAAATTCAAGATAATTCAACTTTTGTTTCTGTATTCGATATATCTTCTAATGAGAATATCTAATGATATATATTCTAAGAATGAACAGAAAGGTGGATATTCAGTTATCTAAAAAGAGGACGAGATAGTTTCATATGAAGAACAATGTAAATAACAGAAATATACCAAGGAAACAGGATGATGGGACAGAAAGAGGAGATGGTCAACAGGCAAATATTTGGCACAGTTCTCCCAGCAAATGATCTATGTGTTCTTTCCACTGCCAAGGCGGTGGAACATATGCCTAGATATGGGCTGAGCTCCAAAAAACAATCTAAGCTACCCAAAATTTGGACATGAAGCATGTCAAATGGGAAAGTAATTAATTTTCAAGACATAAATCTGTTTCATGGTTTTAGGTTTCCTTTAACTTCTTGGATTATAGATTTCTTTGAGAATACAATGATAACTACAGACCTTACTAGAAAAGAATGTTCACATTCAAAATGTCATTTGCAAGTTCAGAGGCACCCAGGTCCACCCTGTGGTCACCTATTGCTCCTTCTGGAGTCTACAGATCTGAACATATTGTTCCCGATACTGCAGTTTGCTAGAGCTACTTGAGAGGGCAGGAGAGTAGAGGAAGAATGCTGTGTTGTGTAGATCAGGGAAGGAAAGAGTTGTTGTGCCCTTCTCAAAGTGTTGTCCTTGAGCCATGTCCCTCAGAATTACTTGGTACCATTAAAATGCAGATTTCCAAGCCCAGAACCACAACTACTAAATCAAAATCCCCAACAGGTGGGAATTGAGAATCTGCATGTTTAGCAAGCTCCCCTGCTAGTTCTTATGCACATGGAAATTTTAGAACAACCACTTTAAGAGATGACATCAAGCCAGAAAAGAAGGTACCAACATGCAGCTAGAAGGTAAAAAGATGATCAAAACATAAGCCCAGGCTTAGATATGGATATAAAAGGCAACACAGAAAGATTGAGAAAGGATTGGCTGAGATTTGAAATGTTTTAGGAATGCCATTGTAATAAGACTCAGAGCTAGCTAGCTGATCACAGTAGCGCAATTGTGAACAGTCAACAAGGTTAAGAGCTATGATCTGAGTGGTGAGTTTGGGGCTGGTTTTACCAGGGGGGAAAGAGTGGTTGAACTCTGATGACTCCAACCCAGTGCTGAGCAGTGCTGAAGGCTGTGCTTTTTATTGTTCCAAAGAGTCTGAGTGCAGCTAGAAGAACAAAACATTTCATGAGATAAGATTGTGAAAGAAGGACCTATAAAACTTCACCTACCAAAGTGAAGGGGACGTGCTTTTATGTAACTATTTTAAATAAACTTACTTTTGTATTAGAAAAGTAATACCAGTCATTATTTGAAAATTAGAACATACAGATAAGGGGTGGTGCCTGTGGCTCAACGGAGTAGGGTGCTGGCCCCATATGCCAGAGGTAGCGGGTTCAAACCCAGCCCCAGCCAAAAACTGCAAAAAAAAAGAAGAAAGAAAGAAAATGCAGATAAATAAAAAGAAAAAATGTAAACATTCATAGATATTCATACCCAGATATATGCCATTCAATATGTTCACATATATATGTGTGTATCTAAAGTATTCAAAAGAGTCACACCGAAAATAATGCTTTGTCACTGACTTTTCCCTTTCATGTATTTATCAGTAGCAGTTTCTCTTGTCTACAAAATAATTTTAATATTTTGTTATGTAAATTTACTAAATTGTCTTTTCATTATATAAATGTCCTAAAATTTATTTTTCTAATCTCTGCAGTATTGACTGTTCAGGTTGTCTCCAAGATTTTCCTATTACAGGTACAGATCATTTTACTATTTTCCTAACAGCTACATCTTTGCTCCCATTCATTATAATTTCCTAGAAGTTAAATTGCTGAGCCAAAAAGCATGCCTGTTTTCAAATTTTGCACCAAGAAATATCTTTCCTAAACAAAAATCTCACCTTGCCTTCTCCCTATTTGAAACCCTTTCAGGATTCCAATTGCTGCACAATAAGGACCAAGCTCTTTAACACTGGACAACCAGCTCCCTGAGGCCTGCTTCCACCTACCCTTCTCTTTCCCTCTTAGATCACTCCCTGAGTTTCATATTAAGCAATGTGCAATCACCCCACATGCTTAAAGTTCCCAGAATTGGACAGACTGTTTCTCTCGGTCTGGAATTTTTTCTCTTCTCCTCTTGCCTAACACAACTATTTAGACTTTAAAATTCAGTTCCAGTGTTTCTTCCTCAGAAAGTTTTGCCCAACCTATAAACTTCTGCAGATGCCCAAGTTGGTTCAGGGGCCCCATTCTCAAATCCCCCAAATACACCATCTGCAGTTGATATCTAACTGTTTATTGTAACTTTCCATACACATCCACCATCACCAGGACACACACATGCCCAGTGCAACCCTACTCTTGCCCCAACTCTGAGCTCCTGGAGGGCTAGGCCTCGCTTTTGCTCAGGCTGTTCTTAAACTCCTGAGCTCAAGCAATCCACCTACCTCAGCCTCCCAGAGTATTAGGATTACAGGCATGAGTCACCACTCCTGCCCAGAAAACATGTTTTCTCATTAAGTCACATTGGCTCCTTTTTGTAATGATAACAAGAATAATGCAATTGAAAATACAACTTTTAGGCTCAGCGCCTGTGGCTCAATGAGCTAAGGCGCCAGCCACGTACACCTGAGCTGGCAGGTTCGAATCCAGCCCCTGGGCCCGCCAAACAACAATGATGGCTGCAACCAAAAAATGGCCGGGCGTTGTGGCGGGCGCCTGTGGTCCCAGCGACTGGGGAGGCAGAGGCAAGAGACTTGCTTGAGCCCAGGAATTGGAGGTTGCTGTGAGCTGTGATGCCATTGCACTCTATCCAGGGTGACAGCTTGAGGCTCTGTCTCAAACAAACAAACAAACAAACAAAATACAACTTTTAGTAATTTTCTGTAATATTTAAGTTTTTTAAGTATTTACATCAGGCAAATACTAATTGGAAAAAATAACTAATTTCTCTTCTATCACTAGGGCTCTATCCTGGGCTGAATTGATTTACCAATTCCCAGTGGTATTGCTGGTAAAGAAGCTGGAAGCACTTCATTAAAACAATAAGCAGACATGTTAACACTTGCTACAGGGTAATTTGGAGAAATATCGTGCTGGAAAAGAACTGAATGAGGCATATTTAGCACTTATTAATGGTAGTAAAATCAGAAACAGAAATAAACCAAGATGCATGCACATTTCTTGTTCGGAGGCTACAAGGGTAAGAGCCTCAAGGCATTTGAAGTTCCCGTCCATGTTAACACAAAAAGTTGTCAGAAAGTTTTAAAAGACAAGTACTCATTTCTCAGGTTACAAATGAAAATACATTCATCTTTGTTTCCCCCTGGAACCCAGGAAGGAGTGAGTACTCATTGAACTGCTATTGAATTGATTAGCCGAAGTTGTATGTTAAGATATCAAAAGCCAGGGGTCAAAGGTAAAAAACTTAGAAAAACAGAGAACTGCCTGCCCAGGGCCAAGTGAAGAAGGAATGTTACCTAGGAACTTACCTCTTAGAGATGAATTAGCATGAAGACTTATAGGTCAGAGGATAATAAATGAATCAACACTTGCAAAGCTCATGGGGCAGTGCTTGACCCATCATCATACAAGATTTTTGTAAAATAAATAAATCTTTATTTTTTTAATCACTTAACAAATATCTGTTTAGTACTTATGTGGTGATAGTCACATACTGAGAAAGACTAGTTAACAGATCCAGCTAAGACTTTCAAAGGTTTGTTCAATTTAGGTAAAAATAAAGAGTTTTAAAAGGTAAATGTAGACCAATGGTCTGGCCTCCTTTTCTGCATGGGAAGAGCCCACTGCCTGGCTCTAAAGCCTGGCTCCACCCATTCCTGGCTGTGCCACCTTGGGTCAGATAACTAAACCCCCCTAATTCTGAAGGTCTTTATTTGTAAATAGTCCTCACATTGGTTGTTTTAAGGACTAAATAAAGAAATCAATATAATTGTCCAGAACTAGTAAGAACTACTGGATAATTTTGTATTATTATTGTAAGTGTTGGAGGAGCCTACCACAAGTCACACATTGAACCCTTTTTCCTCCTCCTCCTAAGACAAAGACACAAACGATTTGGCTATCCCCACCACCCAATTTCACCAGAGACCCTGACCTCCCAGGCAAGCTGTGGAATTTGCCCACCCACTCCAGCTCCACATAAAACGGGTCTCTAGGTGTCTCTGCCCCGGGCTCAAATGCCATCTTTGCACTGCCCAAATGGGTCACCCTCCCGTTTTAATAAATCTGGCCTGAACATCCCTGCTCTGGTCTCATCTCTGGTCACCACTACTTCCATCTTTCTTTCTTTCTTTTTTTTTTTTTTTGAGACAGAGCCTCAAACTGTCACCCTGGATAGAGTGCCTGGTATCACAGCTCACAGCAACCTCCAATTCCTGGGCTCAAGCGAGTCTCTTGCCTCCGCCTCCCAAGTAGCTGGGACTACAGGCACCCGCCACAACACCCGGCCATTTTTTGGTTGCAGGCATCATTGTTGTTTGGCAGGCCAAGCTGGATTTGAACCCACCAGCTCAGGTATACGCAGCTGGTGCCTTAGCCTGTTGAACAACAGGCACTGAGCCACATCCACCTTTCAGTTAGAGAAAAAAATGCTTTGTATTTCTTATGTCAATTCTCTGTTGGTTTAATTTCTTGTAAGAAACTTTTCTTACAACTATAAAACATATCACACTTATGGAAAAGTGCATAAAACATAAATGTATTCTTTTAGAAATGAGGATACTTGCCCATTCACAGCTTCCTCTCTCTAAGAGACAACCACTTTGTGGTAATTGTTTCCTTCTTTTCTCTTATGGTTTTAATAGCTAAATATGCCTCCCTAAGGCATATAGTTTATCCCCTCCACCCCATTTGGGGGCTTTCTGAGTGCAGTGTTGCCAGTTCCCAAAGATCCTGGCTTCCTAGTGGTGTTTGTCTACAATGAATCAGGGCTGGTTTGTGAAACCAACTCTCAAAGCCAGGTCATGACAGGGTAGGGAGGTATTTGCCTGGTGCTTCCCAGCTGTTCACTCTGGAAAGGGCCAAAAAGAAGCTCTAGCAGCTGTGGGAAGAGGCCCATGTGGACAGGAACTGAGGCCTCCCAGTTCCTGTCCACACCCAGGACCAACTCACCAATCTTGTAATTGAGCAACCTTCGAAATAAATCCTCACGCCCCAGTCAAGCCTTCAAGATGACAGCAGCCCAAAAGACATTCGGCTGCAGCCTCATGAGCAACCCAGAGCCAGAACTGCTCCAAGTCTCTCCTGAAATCTGACCCACAGAAACCATGCACAATAAATAATCTTAGTTTCATTAAGCCAAAAAGCTTTAGAGTAATTTGTTATGCAGTAATAGATAATTAACTAGACGTTACAATGAATAAATTTTTCTATATCTTGATTCTTTTACTCAACTTTTTAAAGAAGATTCATCCATGACAGCTGAACAGTAATCTTCAAAAATGTTAAGGTTATTTAAAAAAAAAGAAAAAAACTTAGAAACTTTCATTATTATATGGTATTTCATCCTATGGATATGTGCTAATTTAATTTTCATAAACATTGCAATATATGTGGGGAATTTTTAATCTGCACAGCTAGGAAAAGGGAATAAATAGCATTTGACCATCTTTAAGGCCAAATTTATTATCAGTATTTTAATCATCCACATATGTTGAATCACTGAAACAAGAACTTTTTTTGAATGATCCTTATATCTTCTCACTGCCAATATAGCTGGCATCCTGGGTGACAGCCTCACTAGTCCTTCCAGATTATGTCAAACTGGAAGAGATCAGAAGGAGATAGGGGAGAGATACACACTCTCTTATGGGATATATTTTGCTCTGACTGATTAAACCAAAGCAAACATGTTGGCTGCTGCAGACTAAGAAAGACATGTTTTCTTAATGTTTAAGTCGTTCAGTCAAGCAGGAGTCCTGACAACGTCAGTCCACAGCCAACTAGACAACTCAGCTCTTTGCACTCTGCAGCTGTTTCCGTAAGTCCCACAGAGTAACCAAGCAATTGGGGCTGCAAAGCAGTTACCTGGTGAAAAATTAGTAAGAATAAGCATTCTATTTCCAGGAATCTATACTACAGAAATACTCTTACAAGGGTGCAGAGATGTATGTACCAGAATTCCCAATGCAGTATTTTTCATAATATAGTATTGAAAAACTAGCGTTTTGGCTTGGGGACTATAGATGATTTATGATGCATTCTTACAACTGAATTCTATGCAAGTGTTAAAAAAAAAAAATAAGACTGAGCTCTGTAAGCTGACATAAAAAGATGTCCAAAACAAATTCTACATGAAATAAAATAGCACGTATATTTTATGTCAATCTATGTCAATTCTATTGTCATTTAATAAACAAACTCTGTGTGTGCATTCGTGAGTGTGGACGTGTGTAATGGTTACATAGATTATACTAGTGATAACCACTAGTGGGGCTCAGGAGGAATGACTAAGAACTTTCATTTTCGGAGTCATACTTTTTAAAATATTCCATTTTGTAACTATGGCTTTTGAAAGCAGGGGCAAGGAAGGAAAGGCCATTGTTAAATATGCCATTTGGATCAGTGGTAAGAATGCATGATTGTGGTGAGAAAAAGTGATAAACTGTAGACTTAACCTCAGGATTCTCCTTAGTGCTTGATATAGGACCTACCATTATTTCCACCATAAGTCAAAGAGCCAAGAGAACCAGACAGTATAAAAAGGCTGAGTAACAGGTGTATACTCATCTCTAAACTCATCGAGTTGTATGCATTAAATTTGTACAGTTTTTTGCATGCTAATCATATCTCAATAATTTTTTTTAAAAAAAATACTGAACGATGGGTGAGTAGAGCACATGTTCTCTGTTGCCATTAGTTTTTTAATCTCACAAATAATACATGTTCATTTCAGAAGAATTAGATAATAAATGAGCAAAAAATCGTTTGCAATTAATCCACCAGGTAAAAATGCTTTTGATTTTTTTAGACAGTTATCCAAACACTGTAATTACACACACACACAGAGAACTTGTTCTTTGCATAATATAGTATTGAAAGGACAATATTATATGCATTGCTTTGTAACTTCTTTTTCTTCATATAATATATTTTGAATAGTTTTACATATTAAAAATATAATCATATAATGATGATGCTTGCACAGTATTCTGTTACACCAAGAATATATAAAAGGATTATGAACCCCTCCTGATTTATAGGGAAAGTGTTACTGGGTTTGCAAATGCCTAAAACATTCATGAGAAATTGTATGCAAAATGTATAAGCATTTTTCTAGAGAAGGAGCCTGGATCTGTCCTCAGATTCTCTAGGATTCTATAATTAAAGAAAAAAAAAAAAAAGAGTTGAGTCACTGGATGATACAGCTGTGGAAGACACAGGGGGATTTATCTAACCCCTTCTTGATCATTTTGCTTGTTTCCAGTTTTCACCATTATAAACAGTGCTATACATAAATTGAGGAGTTTTCAATTTTGCTGTTCTGAAAAAAACAAGAAAGGCTCACAGAAATGCAGCATCAGTGAGGCCTCACGTGTTTAAAAATAGGCAAACGTGCTGCCGCCGTCCAGCCATCTTCTCAGAAGGCTTTCTGTTAAGGGCATCAGAGACTAGAGACCCTGGGCACTTAAACCCCCCCAGTACAATTAAACAAAACCTGTCGCAGAGACATTGATAAGCAAAAGAAATGCAGAAAATTGAGAAAATTCATAACAGAAAGTAAGAGAGTGAGAAAGATGGAAACGGGGAGAGAAGAGGGAGGAAATTAGTGCAGTCAACACCCTTTATGTGTGTTGCATTTGTTTTGAGACAGAGTCTCACTCAGTCGCCCTGGGTAGAGTGTCTTATTGACATAGCTCACAGCAAGCTCAGACTCTGGGCTCAGGTGATCCTCTTGCCTCAGCTTCCACAGTATCAGGGACCACAGTTGCCCGCCATAACTCCCAGGTACTTTTTCTATTTTTAGTAGAGACAGGTCTTGCTGTTGCTCAGGCTGATCTTGAACGCCTGAGCTCAAGCAATCCACCTGCCTCAGCCTCCCAGAGTGCTAGGATTACGGGCCTCAGCCACCCCACTGGGCCAACACGTGTTTTCGAATGTTTAGTTTTTGTATCTTCTTTCCATCTGCTCCCAGGAGCCCCTCGGTTTGCCTCTGGGGAGCTGCCTAGCCCCCATGACAGCCCTTATTTGTAGTACTGCCAATCATCAGTGTCCAACCCCCTCCAGACAGAAGAAGAGTGAGTCGCTGACAAACCTTTCTGTCCCAGAAAGCCGAATCTTCTACCAAGTATCTGGAAGGAAAGCCTGTTGGAGCTGTTAGCCAGTAGCAGCACCTGCAGAATCAACCCATGAGTTCCTGTCACAGACATCTGCCAAGGCCCATTGGTTTCTGCCCTTCCTTCCCTAAAAGCAATTGTCCAACGATTGCTTTTGGATTCTGAGTTGCACGATATTCTTCCAACTAATTCCCTTTCCTTACGTTAGTGAGAGTCAATATCTGTAGTCTGAATGACAAAAATCCTAGTACAATTAAAATTGGACCCATAGGTACAGTTGAAACATAGAGCTACCCCTTGATTTTGTGTTCTTTGGTTTGGGCCTAGTGATGCCCACACATTTGGCTAAAGTCTCACAATAATTTTCAATGGAGGTGGAACCAGACGCAGATCTCTCTTCAATAAAATGGAATATTCTTGAGATCTTCAGCAGTGAATACCTAGCCTTAAAGCAGTGAGAGACATATATAGGTATCCAATAAATGGTTTCAGTTGTTGTTATTGCTTCCTGACTTAAAAACAAAGAGAAATATTCAAGAAATGTGGTTAAATAAAAAGGCAAGTTGCAAAATACTGTGCATTATATAATCCCATTTGTGTAATTTTAAAACAGACTGTTATGTTTATAGCTGCATTGTATAAAAAATGATCTGAAATTTTGTTCCCCACTTCACCTGTTAAGAGTAGTTAACTCCGGTAGGAGAGATACAGAAGTGAAATGGCAATTTAAAAAAAAAATTTCAGGTGTTATTTGAATTTTTTGCAGTTCAGAAAATAGTTCTGCATCAAGTTTTATCATTCTTGCATTCAGAAAACAGTTTTTGAAGGAAAAAGAAGGAGGGAAAAGAGAAAAAAGAATGGAAAAGATATAAAGACACAAGAGAAAGCAGTAAAAACAAAGAAAACAAAAGGGACAAGGAAGTAAAGGGCAGTGCCCCTCCCTGGCCTCACTCTGTCATGGGTACTTATCACGGTGACCATCAGGCCTGTTCACCAATATTCTATTTTCCTCCTTCCAGGAACATGGTAAGATTGAATCTCCCACACCCTCGAAGCTAGGCCTGGCCTTGGGTCTTGTTTAGCCAAGAAAATGTGAATGGAATGTGACAATGTGGCTGTGCAGTACATGTCCTTCAAGCAGAAGCCTGGAAATGCCAACATGTCATTCATCCCATCTTCCTCTCTTGTCTACCAAATCACTGATGGTGGAGACTCTGGATGGCCCCTGAGCAAGGACGACGTGGAGCAGAGCCCCCCACCAACCCATGGTGGACAGAAAGCATACACGAGAAGCTACCCTTTTCGAAGCCATTGAGATGGAGGCGTATGTATTTTGCTGACCTCAGCATAGCAAGTCTACCCTGGGGTAGATCTACTGTAGGGCTGAAGGTATAGCATCATCCAACAAGATCTCTGTTATGGACTGAATGTTTGTGTCTCCCCCACTCTCTGCCAAATTCATATGTTGAAGTCCTGACCCTGATGTGTTGGTATTTAGAGACGGGCTCTCTCAGAGGTAATGAGGTTTACAGGAGGTCATGAAGTTCGCATCTCCAGGTTGGGATCAGTGCCCTTATCAGAAAGGGGACCAAAGAGACCCTTTTAGCTCTCTCTCCATGTGAAGAACGCTAAGAAGACAACTGTAGCCAAGAAGAGAGCTCTCACCAGGACCAGATCATGCTGGCACCCTGACCTCAAAACTCCCAACCTCTAGAACTGCGAGGAATAAATTGCCGGTGGCTAAGCCGCCTAGACTGCAGTACTTTGTTAGGGCCGTCCTAGCAGAACTCCTCTGACACAATCAATGCTGCATCAATGTCACACAAATAGTCCAATACTTTTGCTATTTGTGCCCCTCTCTCGTATACCCTGCCCCATTTTGTTGAACCTGTACGATTATTAGAGAAGAAGTTCATATTTCCTGAAGCTATAGTTGCATTTTTCATTCTCCTGTGTATCAGCTAGCTAGTCCTTGCTATCTCTGAGAAGCCTTGAACTTTCCCATCTGCTCACATGCATGTGTAACCGACGAGGTCTGGTCCTACCGAGTGCTCAGCCCCCTCTGATCACTTTACACATCATTGCTGGTTTTGTTTGCTTGGTTGGTTTTCTTATATTTTACTTAAAAATTTTGTTTTACTGTGGAATAACTGCAGACATATTCGAAACTTTCATGGATAATACAGAGCATTTCCACATTCCTTTTCCCCAGCTTCTCTGATTATTAACATAGCCAGGGTACATTAGTCAAAACTACAACATTAACATTGCCAGAGTACTATTAATTAAACTGTAGACTTTATTCAGATTTCACTAGTTTCCCCATTAATGTCCTTTTTGTGTTCCAGGATCTAATCTAGGATACCATATGGCATTTAATCCATCAAGTACATTTAATCATCTAAGCCCTATGAAAATTTCTAAGTTTTGCTTTTTCTTTCTTTTCAAATAACATTAAAACTTTGGAGATTACTGGTCAGGTATTTCATAGAAAGTCTCTCAATTTGGCCTCATCGGCTATTTTCTTGGAGTTAGTCTGGGATTATGGATTTAGGGGGAAATCCCCACAAGGCATGATGCCCCTCTCATCACTATGTATCAGGGGCAAAGAGTATCAACATGACTTGCCACCCTCAGCTGATGTTAACACTGATTGCTTGGCTGAGCTGACATCTGCCAGATTTCTCTCCTCTCCCTGGTCTATTCACTGGAAGAGAGTCACCAAGGCCAGCTCATGCTCAAGAGGAGAAGCACTAAGCTCTTGCCTCCTGTGGATGTAGGAAAAAGCAAACCAAGGTGCTTTTTCCACTCTCACTTACGAGCAATCAACACAGAAGACTTCTGTGACCTTTGAGGGTTCCTCCCCACCAATAACCAATCAATCAGTTCTGCAGTAGCACCAACTGGGTTTCCTCTAATTCGATTCAATTCGGACACTATCTACCCCGAAATAGCATCAGATCCCACAGATTGAGGGCTTAGTCCCCAAGATGGGCCCCTCAATTTCATCTGCCAATTGCACGTCCTACCTTGTTTTACCTGTGCTTCTGATCAACTGGTTATAAACTGATGATCATAAGACCTTCTTTGGGGGGGGTGATTAATTTGCTAGACTACATCTCAAAACTCAGGGAAACATTTAACCAGTTTATTATAAAAGATATTTTTAAAAATACAAATGAGATGCACAGGGTGAATGTCGGAGAGGCCTGGGGTGCTGTGTCCTCCCCAGCAGCACCACCCTCCAGAAACTTCCCTGTGTTCAACTGCCCAGGAACTCTCTACGCCCAGTCCTTGGGTTTTCATGGAGACTTCATAAATAGGTGTGATTGATTAAACAATTGCCCACTGGTAATCGCCTTAACTTTCAGCCTTTCCCTGGAGGTTGGGGGTCAGGGCTGAAAATCTCCATCCTCTAATCCTGCCATGGTCTTTCTGGTGACCAGCCCCATCCTGGAGCTTCCTAGGAGCTGCCATCCTAATCAGTCAGCTCATTAACAGATACAGGACTTCACTGTGGAGAGTCCAGGGACTTTAGGGGGTGTACACCCCCTTTTACACTTCCCAAACCTATGGAAACAGGCATGGAGACCAAATATATATTTCACGATGTTGCAGCCACCATCTCGGCTATTCTGTCTCTCTCTCAGCTCTGGGGAAGCCAGCTGTTATGTCTGCAGAGGATCCTGTCGCAAGGAACTGAAGTCTCCTGCCAACAGCCACATGAGTGAGTTGGAAGTGCATTCTGAAGCACTAGCTCACATCCTGACGGCAGGCTCACGAAAAACCGGAGCCAAAAAACCTCAAGTCCCAGATTCCTGACCCTCAGAAACTACGTGTGAGACAATGCATATTTGTTGATTAAGGATTAAATTACGCCACACCTGTGATCTCAGTACTTTGGGAAGCTGAAGGTTCAAATACTTGAGGCCAGGAGTTGTAGATCAGCCTGGGCAACATATCAAGATTCCATCTTTTAAAAAAGTGTTTTAAAAAATTAGACCAGGAGTTCAAAGTGACAGTGATAGCACCAGAGGAAGGACTTGCTGTTTATTTAAAAAAAAAAAAAAAGAAAAGTTGTTAAGTTTGAGATAATTTGTTGTATAGTGGGTTTGCTCTTTCCTCTCTTTAAGTATAATTCTTTCGCAAATTCATGTCCAAGACACTGGACCATGGTGGTCTCTCAGTTCCAAACTCTGGGAGAGAGAAACTGATCGTGTTGCATCACTCATGTGACTGACTGCTCCAGCCTCATCAATGTGGGAAAAGTCAAGTTGTATAAACACGGCTGCCTGGCATCAAAACCCATGGGTGTGTGAAAGAAGGGACATGGGTCTCCTGGTCAGCAGCTGGTCGTGAGCTAGGAAGTGTGGAGAGTCGGAGAACTTCCTCACTGTCTTCTAAAAACTTCCAGATCTACAACCACAGGGCTAGATTAATTCCATCTAGAAGGGGCAGGAAAGATAATATTTGTATGAACAAGGTGGGACTTTAGGAGATGAATGTGTGAAATGCAGCAAGTTATGTTACAGACAATGGCGTTCACAGCTATGTCATCCCAGGCTCCAGGGACATCCGGGGACATTTTCTGCCCAACATCCAGTAAGTCTTTGATTTGTTTGTGAGTAAGGCGATAGCTCTTGCAAAGATTGGTTTAAAAATAAACACACTGGGGGTGAATTCCTTGTGGCAAAGCAGGAACAAATGCAATAAGCATCAGAACGAGTTAATACCAGGCTTGGAAGGAGATCCTTTGGGTTTCCAGATGGTGAAAACGTCCAGCTCACTTTACTCCTCGGTGTCCGGCCATAGTCGGATGATAATAGCCAGTCTTACTGAAATCCACCTCTCCCATCTCTCTGCTAGGACGCATTGGAAATGGCAAAGCCTCTGTCACTCAGTGACACTCTACAAGTGTCTACAGTTTCTGACACTGCAAAGATGAGCTAAAATTAGTTTTTACGATGTAAGAATTGTCGCTGATTTTTAATTGTTTTGAAATTTTAATTGAGATACAGTTACACACACACCAGAGTGCCTGGGAAGGTGGCAAAGCAATTACATACAACATTATCCAAAATTCAGAATTTGTCACCAACACAGATTGTGTACATTTATTTGAATGCTATTTTAAATATCCTCGAGATTAAGAATACAGAATGAATGAATCCCTTTCAAGTGCAAAGTTATCTGGATCAGTTCACAGCTAGCCTGCTGCTAATCACTCCCTCCAGATCCAGGAGCAAGGACCGATCATATTGATAATCAACATTTGCATAGACAAAAAGAAAAAAAGAAAAAGAAACAGAACTTCTGAGTCACCAAGTTGTAGCTGGAAAACATCAGACATGAACTATGGACTTCTGTGAGTTGAAAAATATCCTTTGTACTATTAAAGTCTGTTCTCTTCAATTTGACTATGGGCTGTCAAATTAGCTAGTTCCTCCTCTAGCAGTGCTTATCTTTAGAGAGAAGAAGACACCCTCCCCCCAAACAGAGTTGGTAACAGCCATCTATCACCAGCATAACGCTTTACCATCTCCAGAGAAAACACCAGTCAGTGACCTTGCACTTGCCCTTGAGCACTTGCATGGTTGGGCCCCGCTGGTCCTTTCCTTTTACTCCGCTTCATTCCTCAGGCTCTGTTGCCCTCTGGCTTTTGGGTGGTTTGGCCAATGGGAGGCACTGGTGCAAGACTAGAGAAGAGGGGCCAAAGTCAGGGACTTGTCCCCCACTTCCTGTTTGGTGAGGCCGTAGCTGTCCTTCCTCCTCTGAAGCACCATTTCTGCAGCACAGCCCCTCTCTCTCCAATCCCACTTTGCACCTGGCAACCTACTATGATTCCAGCTTCCAGTAGACTGCCCCAAATTCTGGGCTTTGCTAATTTATCTCCTCTCTGTCTCTAGTTCTAGGATGGATAATAGCTTCCGGTTATTGTTAAAGACTGGTTTCATTTTTCAGCTTTCTTTGTGCAACCAATTTCCCACATTACACTCCTTCTGTTTGAGATACCTTGAGTCATCTGAACAACAAAGACCCCCAAGATGCACACATTCAAAATTCAAAGGTAACAAATGTATACAATTAAAAGAGTAATTTTGATAATCCAACAAGTGTTCACAGAAGGCAGAGGTCAGAAAGGCCTAAAACCTGGCTTGGCTGGGGCTCATGGCAGTCTCCCACTGGGACCTTTCTTCTTCTTTTCTTCTCTTTTTTTGAGACAGAGTCTCACTTTGTCGCTCTCGGTAGAGTGCCATGGTGGCATAGCTCACAGCAACCTCCAACTCTTGAGCTCAAGTGATCTTCTTCCCTCAGTAGCTGGGACCACAGGCACCCGCCACAATGCCAGCTAATTTTTTTCTATTTTAGTAGAATCAGGGTCTTGCTCTTGCTCGGGCAGGCCTTGAACTCCTGAGCTCAGGCGATCTACCTGCCTCAGCCTCCCAGAGTGCCAGGACTACAGGCGTGAGCCACTGCGCCTGGACTTGACCTTTCTTCTATGTCTTCACTTTTCAGCTTCAGTTCCTAGAAGTAATAGCCTTTTCTTTCTTCTCAGTATTTTCCCAACTCCTGAGGAAGCCTGTGAAGTTATGCCCGTCCTGGCACAGGATGCTGGTCGCCCCCACTCAGGGTCCAGTCCCTCTTGGTCCCTCACTCAAGAAAGAACTGAGCACAACAGTGGGACCTGAGATTTATTATTAACTCTGCTGTAAGGGAGCTTTAACCCGTCATCTCATTGAATTCATGAGGCAACTTCATAGATGCTATCCTATTACTGTCACTTTAAAGAATGTGAGGCTTCGAAATAAGAAATTCTGTCTCCAAACACAGTCGCCTACGGCTCTGCCTTCTGTGAGGACTGCCTATCATAGAAGAGGCAGGGGCAGGCGGCTCAGGTATTGACAGCTCTAGGAGGACTGAGGAGCCTGGTGGGTATGGAAGCGGGAGCCAGCCCACGACAGGTCCTGGGAACCTGGGCCAGGAGGTGCATTTAAAGATTCATTTGATTCACGACTCAGGGAATGATGTTAGTATAAGCCAAAACTTTTTAGTTAGTGGTGATTGATTCAGTTTGGATTTTTTTTCATAGGGAAGGTTTCAGACTATTTCTAGAAGGATTTTTTGAAATGAAAACAGTCTCAATACTGTGTTCACAGTCTCAACATGAACATTATTATTTTAACACTTTTTGGGGGGAGACAGTGTCTCACTATGTCGCCCTCTGTAGAGTGCTGTAGTGTCACAGCTCATAGCAACCTCAAACTCTTGGGCTTAAGCAATTCTCTAGCCTCAGCCTCCCAAGTAGCTGGGGACTACAGGCGCCTGCCACAATGGCCAGCTATTTTTGTTGTTGTTGTTGTTGTTGTTGCAGTTGTCACTGTTATTCAGCTGGCCCGGGCCAGGTTCAAACCTGCCATCTTTGGTGCATGTGGCCAGCCCCATAACCACTGTGCTACAGGTGCCAAGCCTATTTTAACACTATTTTTGAAAATAATTTCTATCATTAAAAAAGCAGAGTTGCTAGATTTAGAAACTGAATAATCACACCTACTCAAAATAAGCGCCATTACCATATACCTCCACCTCTACATAAAATGTATAGAAACATAATATTGTTTATTTTTATTGGATTCCCTAACCACAGTCAAATACACTGCAGTAATCTTATCCATGCCATGTGTATTATGTTGTAAACAGTAAATATTTGATTCTCAGAAGATTAGTAAGATTGTCTTCCTATACAAATGCCTGCTAAGAGCTTTTTTTCTTTTTCTTTTCTTTTCTTTTCTTTTTTTTTTTTTTTTTGATTATAATTACACCTGTTCAAAATTAGGACCTCTGGGGTTTTGAATAAGTCAGCAAAAAGCAAAACTGATCCCACAATCTGCAATCCCCACACAGATAGAAATCCACACTCGTGTGCACCCCTCACCCCCCACTTAGACAGATGTGCATCTCAGCTTGCTTCCCATGTTAGAAGGCGGAAAACACAAGCCTGCTTCTCTGCCCACGGATGAGAGAGGGAAGAAGAAATGAAGAGCTAGGAAGAACTGCTTAAGGTGGACAGCAGCGTCTCAGCTCCCCGCTGTGCAGGCCTGCAGGAGGCAAGGGAAGCTCAGGAGGAGGAAGCCCTGTGGCCACCACACGCATTAAAGCCCAGTAAGGCATTGCTGCCCGAGGATGGAGTCCCAGGTTAGAAAACAGAAAATACGTACTCTCATACTTGATGTGTGTCAAAAAACACAAGACAAAATTGTCTTTTCTTCCCCCTGTAAACAGAAAGTCTTAGCAAAAGCATCAGGGGTCAACCTGAACGTCCTTTGTTTAAGATTCAAAAGCAATGTGTCATCTCATAACACATATCAGAAAAGGCATTCTGATGAAAGGTAGAGGCGTCTGAATCTGGTTTGGTTTCAACATTGAGATTCACTTCGTAACTTTCAACACTCATGCTGCTGTGAATGGAACACTGACAGAAAGCCCACTTACCTCCAAACCTGTCACCTTCAGCACATTATTTGACATCAACTTATAAAACAGGTACACAGAAAGGGAACATTAGGGGTCCATATCTGCTGGAGTGTGCCAGTGTGCCCAGCCACTCCATTTCCTTCCTCAGAGCCCCCGGACCTGAACCTCTCCAGCAGCCAGGGAATCAAACCTGACTCTGCAGGGCACCGCCAGGACCTTGCTCCACTGCCAAAGCCAGTGTGGATTCTAACCGGGTGGTGGTGCTCACTCCAAGCCCAGTTGTTAGGCATTTTGAATATCACCTGTCTAGGGTGAGTGTAGGGATGAAATAGCATCACATAACAGGTGTGCTGTAGAATACATTACACATTCTGTACACGGTAAGGACTGTCCTAAGAAAGCTGCTGTTTATTCAATCTCACACTCAAGAATTTGCTGAATCAGAAGGATAATTTGGATTTTTTATCTTCTAGCCCAGTAACATCTCTGAATAAGGCACTTTCCATCCCTCAAAGCCTTCAAGAAGCAGGATCTAGCTCAAACACTAAGAACCCACCTGAAAGGGACACGAATGGGCTGAGCAGAAAGATTTTAAAAGGCTTTTTAAAAAAGCAAAATTTTCTGTTTGGAGATAATTCTCAACAAACAAAAGAGAAACCATATACACTCTATAGATGTCTTCTCTTATTTGTCCTGTAAAGTTACCTTTTTGCAAAACACTGTATGCTAAAGATCTCCTCATGCTAAGCATAAATAGTTCCACATCATTCTTTTCAGTTGTTCATCATATTTTGCTTTATGGCTGGATCACAGGTTCATTATTGCCTCAATCAGTGACACTTACATTGTTCTCCAGTTTTTGGTTTGTAAAGACTTCCATTACTGAACACTTTTGCACATTGCCCCCCCGGGGGTGACCTCGGGCTTGCTAGGTTGGTGCTGAGAGGTAACTTGCTGTTCATAAAAATGCCCAATTTAAAATTTCTAAGATACTCACAAAATGGCCTACAGAGCAAAACTACAATTCATACTTTCACTGGACCTTGCTTGCCTTTAATATTAATGAATATTTGTTTTTACTGGGTTATTTGGGTAAAAAATTATATCTATTTCATTTTGGGGAGATCACCTTGTTAATGTAAATATATACATGTACAAAGTGATGAATGTCCCATGCATAGAGACATGCCATGTGATTATTAATAATCAAACAAAAATCCAAGTACCTACCACTCAACTGAGTATTAATGTTACCTTAGGAGCATCTCCTGTGACCATTCCTAATTGCGCAACAGTAACTCATTCCTTTTTTGCTGCTGTATATTCATATAAAGTAGAACAATTTGAACAACAAAATAAATAACACTATTGGATTATAATCCAAATAAATATTTATGTGTCCATACTGATATGAATAAATGATGGGAGAGAAGAGGCTCAGTTTCCCATATGGAGAACCCTAAATAATGCATAGCAGGGCCAGGTGCAGTGGCTCGCGTCTGTAATCCTAGCACTCTGGGAGATTGAGGCATGTGGATTGACTGAGCTCGGGAGTTCAAGACCAGCCTGAGCAAGAGTGAGACCTGAAGCTCTACTTAAAACAGAAAAACTAGCCAGGTGTGGTGGTGGGCACCTGTAGTCCCAGCTATTAGGGAGGCTAAGGCAGGAGGATCACTTGAACCCAGGAGTTTGAGGTTTCTGTGAGCTGATGATGCCACGGCACTCTAACCAGGGTGACAGAGTAAGACTATCTCTCAAAAAGAAAATAATAATAATGTATAGTAGAACTTCTGATAACTGGTCAACATACAGAGGTGGTCAACATAAGGAACTAGGCATACTGCACTAATGTGTACATGTGGTACGGGTCTGGTCTATGAAAATGAGGTCAACATAAGGAGATGGTCACTGTAGGGAGGTGATCGACTATAGAGATTCTCCCCCTCCCCAACTACATCTCTCCCCTGGATTTTCCATTTTTTAGATTTTTATTATTGGATGTGTGGTATCTGTGGGTGTGTATGGGGGTGTGAGGTTCACATGTGTGTGGGAATGCACATTTGACAGGGGTGTGGGACATGAGAGTGTGTGTTGGCTGCATTGAGAATGTGTGCATGGGTGTGTGCTGGAAATTATCAATAAATATTTTTAAGTAAAATTGAAATTTATCATTCTCTCATGATGGTCTCTACAGTTATTTTGAAAAATGGTATTTTATCTTTTGATTTCCTCCTGAAAATTACACTCTTCCGGATGCCTATTTTAAGTATTTTCTATATTTTTCTTAACTCTGAAGATGAACCATAGAACAACTGCCTGGGAGAAGTCGAGACTATAGTGTGATTTTCTTTCTGATTTTGTGGCTGTGGTAAAGTTATTAATCATACAGTTAAGACCAGTTTAACAAATGGTAGGAGTTACACTTTTGGCAAAAATAATGATTACGGGCCTGTATGGAACTTTCTTATATTTAATGGTTAGTATGATACAATATTTTCAGAAGCTCGTTTCTGCCAAATTTTTCTTCTTATTTTTAGTATTTAATAGAAAAAAAGAACCCAAAGCTTCACTGCTTTTCAGACAAATCATGAATCATCCTCTGAAATGCAGCATGCTAGTACTTTGTCTTTTATTTAAACAATAGAGTTGGGCTCGGTGCCTGTGGCTCAAAGGGCTAAGGCACCAGCCATGTACACCTGAGCTGGCAGGTTCGAATCCAGCCTGGGCCCGCCAAACAAAAATGACGGCTGCAACCAAAAAATGGCCAGGCGTTGTGGCAGGCGCCTGTAGTCCCGGCTACTTGGGAGGCAGAGGCAAGAGATTCGCTTGAGCCCAGGAATTGGAGGTTGCTGTGAGCTGTGATGCCACAGCACTCTATCCAGGGTGACAGCTTGGGGCTCTGTCTCAAAAATAAATAAATAAATAAATAAATAAACAAACAAACAATAGTTGGGAATATACTCCAAACAAAACATGATGAAACAGCTCCTGGGGGAAGGAAATACTTTGAAATTCCAACATGGAGTATGTCCTTAACTTGGTATATATGATAGGAATGTGGCCAAGCTGGTCCCCGAGATGTTCATTAGTGCTAATGGGAAGGAGGCCGCGGTACAGAATAAAAGCGTAACCCTTGAAGTGTTAGATTATTTAGGAGGCCAATTAGCATCACAGTGAGGAACACGCTCAGTCTGTGTCGTTTGAAGAGCTCTTGTTTTTCAGACAGTGTCTTCTTATCATCTTCAGTAATTTTCAGAGCACCTTTTGAAAGCAGAATTCTTCTCTACAAATGTATAAAATGGTAGATATACATTTTATACATATTTGACTAGGATTAGTCAGATAGGAGAAAAAACTGAAAAATGTTGGGTTTTTTTCATTTCTTTTACATTCAAAAGGTGGAAAAAACATGTGGTGTCACTTAATAACCAATGGTGGAGTTGTTTGGACTTCACTTTAGAAATCTGATGACAAAGATGACTTTTCGGCCAAGTTCTCTGATTGATTGCCAGAGTGTATTTGGTGAAGACCTCTGCTGGCAATGTGATGCTGAAACATATGATCTGACAAAAAAGCACAGATAAAGCCAAGTGTTCATGTTCTGATACGGCCTCATGACTCATGATGTGACCTCAAATAACTTCTCCAACACCGCTTCCTTATCTGTTCAATGGATAACAAATTCATACCTCAGATTATTGATACTGAATTCATATACATAAACTAAATTTGGAATTGTCCCTGTGCTATTTATCAGTCAGATATGCAGCTATGAAAGCAGGAAAAGGCACAGCTCACCACATACTGAGTAGAAGACAGTCAATGTTGAATATTTTGTAAATATCTCCAACTGAGTTCGCTTGGACAATTGCATCATTGGCCTTGGCCTCTAATGGAAATCAAACTCAAAAACATATCTAAATGACCGTGTTTGCCCCAAGTGGCATGAATGGTGCTTTTCTTTAAGTGATTAGGTAGTTCTGTAGACATGATGCCATGAATGAAAGGTGGAAGTTCTTCATATTATAAACTTGGGGAAAACAGTAATGAAAGTCTAAAAAATATGTTATCTAACAGTGGAAGCAAATCTCTGTTTCTCTGAAGAAATACTAGATAGAGTAACTGACTTTCCCCAGCTCTTTTGTACAAATGTCACTTCAAAGTATGTTGGATTGCTTATTGCAGGGGTCCTCAAACTTTTTAAACAGGGGGGCCAGTTCACTGTCCCTCAGACCGTTTGAGGGCCAGACTATACTTTAAAAAAAAAAAAACCATGAACAAATTCCTATGCACACTGCACATATCTTATTTTGAAGTAAAAAGACAAAACAGGGGCAGAGCCTGTGGCTCAAAGGAGTCGGGTGTCAGACCCATATACTGAAGGTGGTGGGTTCAAACCCAGCCACAGCCAAAAACTGCAAAACAAGAAAAAACAGGAACAAATACAAATACAATATTTAAAATGAAAAGAAAGGTGCCCCCATCTGCAAAAAAAAAAAAAAAACCTCCTAACTTCAGAAAAAAAAGGCACCCCTTAACCACAAAAAAATGGTCCTACTAACTGCAAAATAAAAAAAAAAAATAGACCTCCTAACTTCAAAAAAAATAAATCCTAACTTGTTCTTACCTTGGTCCTCAGGCAGCAGCAGGCTCTGCACAAGCAAGCTCGTGACTCCTCCGATCACAAGTCTCGGTCTCACCTGAGACTGAGAGGAGGAGTTGAGAGACAGAGAGAAGGAGGGGAGTCAGAGAGTGCAGCACAGGACGAGTTGGCTGCTAAGCAGGATAGGCACAGCCTGCAAAAACACCAGGGGGGCCAGATAAATGTCCTCCGTGGGCCGCGGTTTGAGGACCCCTGCTTATTGTGTGTGTGTGTGTATTTCCAGCACACGTTGGTTGAATTTCCTAGTGGTACAACTCCACCGAAAACACTGGAGGTGTTTTTAATGCTCACTACATAAAATAGATACTTAGGAGGTGCCTAGTAATGGTTTTTGTTGCTAGTGCAGCACTTAATTGTAGCTTCTAACATAATCACTGATTAAAATAGCTTAGTGGAGGGGCAATGCCTGTGGCTCAAGGAGTAGGGCACTGGCCCTATATGAGGGAGGTGGCGGGTTCAAACCCAGCCCTAGCCAAAACTGCAAAAAAAAAAAAAAAGTAGAATTTAGCACAATAGCTTACTATGACATGATCAGCCTGTCATTTCTAACCACTGATGTTATTTTGGCTAGTGCCTATAGCTCAGGTGGCTAAGGCGCCAGCCACATAGACTAGAGCTGGTGGGTTTGAATCCAGCCCAGGCTTGCCAAACAACAAGACAACAACTAAAAAATAGCCGGGCATTGTGGTGGACACCTATAGTCCCAGCTACTTGGGCTGAGGCAAGAGCATCGCTTGAGCCCAGGAGTTGGAGGTTGCTGTGAACTGTCATGTAGGGGCACTCTACCCAGGGGGACAGCAGTTTGAGGCTCAAAAAAATACAATACAATACAATAAAAGCTTGGTGGGCTGTTGCAGGAACAGGGTCAGTGCCCTAGAGTTCTTGACAAATGCGTAGGATTCCTAAGTGTCCTTCTCACTCTTTACTCCTATTCCTTCCTTGTGTCTCACTGCCTGAATCAAGCTAATGAACTTCCTACCCTACTCTTCCAGTCTAGATCGGGCCAGTGGCCATGAGAAGCCCATGGGAAGGCAGGCAGAGAGCCAATACCCCAGTCTGTCTGCTACTGCCCAAGGTCTGGCCCCACACTCCAATACCCCAGTCTTCCCTCATGACTTTTTGGTGACATCCACAGAGCTCCAACTTCTGGGGTCCCCGCTTCTGTGTGCTCACAAGTGCATTACCGTGCTTGGGCCAATGCCATCTTTGCCAGCACCAGGGCCTGAGGAAAGCAGGGGTATAGAGGCCCATTGCTGGCACACACCGGATCCTCTGATGGTGATAGTGGGTTGAGGGTTCTCGAGTGGCCTTGCCACCCTTTCCATAGGACTGCTCTTAGAACTCCCCTCTCCCTTCAGCGCAGGCAGATTTGCAGTGAGGTCTGGTGGCTCTCCCAGCCTCTCAATTTTCTGTCCTGACGATTTCCCCTAAAAAACTTACACACAGTCAATTCTGTTTTTCAAAGGACCCAAACTGATCTAGAAAGGTGGGCTTTTATACTAGAGATGGCAAATTGTTTATGTGTCTGCACGTCCTATGAGGAGTTTTGAAACCAGAAGAATCCTCCAGAGCTATTCCACTGTCCCAATGGCATGGCTTGTAGATCCCCATGTTTAGAAGGATTCTGAGGACACAAATGTGCAGCCACTCCTGTGTTCCGTGGCCATGAATGACATTGCTAAATACACTCACATATGAAACAGATCCGTGCTGAGTTAGCACTATTGGCCCTGGGCACAAGTGGTTATGATAGGACAGGTGGCAGGCACCTGGCATGATGGCTAAACTGCCAGCAGAACCGAAGTGTGAAAGTAGCATATCGTGACGGTTTGATGATAGGAAGTTCATTTCTTTACCAGGACTCCTTTGTCAAGTTTCTCTTGTGTTTCTGTGAATCTGTGCTGGCTCATCCACCTCCGCATCTTGGCACTCCCCACTTGCCGCTATCATGATGTAGCAGGCTATTTCATACCGTTCTAACTTTTTTATTAAGTAAGCTTTTAAAATTTTTATTAAGGAAATGCAAGCACATGTCTTTCAAAGTTGAACATAGGCAGCGCTTGACGTTTTATTATAAAAAGCCGTCATTCCTTGCGCTATGCCTCATTTCTGCTTTTCAGAAGCAATCACCCCTTTGGTTCTTACCTCTCCTAGTGTTTACTTTAATAATTCTATAATTTTGCATACACTGCAACTCCTATTTCCTGGCTAATCAATTTAGGAATGTATCCTTAACTTCATTATGTGTTACATAAAAATCCAGCTCACCGCCACGGCTGAACATTTTCCTTTTTCTCAACATTGCAACATAGTCACTGGTTTTACTACAGTTTCCATTAGTAAATGATCATGCAAATAATACTCAGCTTACTAGAATTGTGACTCTTTGTGTGAACAAATATATATACTTTGCTGGGATTAATAACTATTTTATTATTATCAATTTTCTTATTTTCTGTAGCCCTCCCTGCTGGAGCCCTCTGTCCTCCTGATCTGATCTGCACTGATTTTTCTCTTTCCTAGCTGGATGGCTGCCTTCCTGGAGTTGTCTCTTTGCCAACCTTTGGGGTAACATCCTCTACTTCCTGTATCTCTTGTCTCCCTCCTTCTTGGTTCATTCTTTCATTTTGGTACACTATCAGCTGCTGTTCCTCCTTGTATCACGTCACTCCAGCACTTCCAAAAAAAGACTGAGAAAGATGTGGATGTACTGAGTACTTGCCTATATGAAAATATCTTTATGCCATCCTCGCACGCATTTGGATAGTTATATACTTCTAGGATGAAATCTATAGTCTAGGATTAAATCTAAATCTGACATAAAAATATTCCACACCCCTCCCCTCCATTAATAAAGACACTTTTCTAGATTCCAATGTTGCTTTTTTTTAAGAGACTCACTTTTTCCCCCTCGATAGAGTGCCGTGGTGTCACACAGCTCACAGCAACCTCCAGCTCCTGGGCTTAGATGAGTCTCCTGACTCAGCCTCCCGAGTAGCTGGGTCCACAGGCACCCAGGTTTGAACCTGCCACCCTCGGTATATGGGGCCTGCACCCTACTCACTGAGCCACAGGCGCTGCCTCCAATGTTGCTTTTGAGAAATCTAATGTCATTCTGGTTCTGGTTTCTTTGCAGTTGATCTATTTTTTTCCTTTCTGGAAACTTTTAGAATCTTTTTTTTTTAAACCCTGAGCATTAAGACTTTCACCATAATATGTCTTGGTATGGTCTTCCTTTGGGTTCAGAGACAGAGATTATTGTGCAAGAGTTTACTGGGGACTGCTCTTCAAAGCAACACTTGTAACTGAACACAGTGCAATTGTAACAGAGACTTTGGCTCATCCTGTCTGGAACTGGAACAGCTTTTCAGATTTTCACACCATAGGCAGGTGGGCTGGGCCTTTATAGCCTCTTCCCCGTCATGGATTTTTGCTGTCTCTGAAAAGAGCCTGAATTTGGGTGCAGTGGCTTGGATCAAGAGCAATTGCCCAAGAGAGAATCATCTAAGGCCCATCAGTCAGCAACATGTCCCTGATATGGAAGAATGCGTGCCTTGGACCTACAGGGATATCTGGGTGGTCCACGGCGGTACTCGTGTTCTTTCAGTCTTATTTTAATTGTTCTGCAGAACTCTTGCTAGACTCTTTCAATCTGAACAGTTAGGTCTTTAATTTTGAGAAATTGTCTCTTGTTTTTTCTTTCATAATTTCCTTTTTTCCTTTTTTTTTCTCTGAGCCACATTTCGTTCTTTCAGGACTGGCCTTCTAATCTTATTTTTCTTTTCCTATTGACCAACTCTTGATCATTTCAATTTATATCCCAAAATGTTTCTTTAGTTTTATTTTCTGATGTGTTTGATGTGGTCATCTAATGACATATGGAGTCCCAGGAGATATGAATGGGCCACCAACCACATCTTCTATGTTCATTAATAACTTATCATTTATTATCATTTTCTGGAATTTTGGAGGAAAGAATATATAAGTCTATCCTGTCTATCTGGCATTTTGAACCAGAAATCATTAGTTACAGACTATCTTCATTCAATCTGCCCTACTGTTCCTCTTTGAATCACTCCACCCTACGTATAATCAGAGCAAAATTACTCAACTCAGAGTGAAAGCAGAGACCATGCTGTAATGTTTAGTGAGATCTTACCAAAGACCTGACTGATGGAAATGAATTCCCAGAACAGAGATATTTAAAATGAGGTGTTAAATCTGGCTTCTCTCAGAGCCCATAGGTCCAATTCATTTCAAGAGACATTGCTCAGGTATTCAATTAATCCTCACTTTGACCCATGCTTCAGGGAGCCACTAACATTTCCTCATTTGGGGGCCTTTTAGTACATCTCTTTTGTCTGTGTCTATGAGAACAGAAGAAAGAGATAATCTCCTATTGATCCCTAAAGTCTTAGGCTTTCCAACAAAGCCATTATTTTTAATTCAAGGCTGGCTTCTTTCTAGGATGACTGGTGGTCAGAATGTCCATTCTCTCCGTCATTCCAAAGCCTTCGACAGGGATATGTCCTTCCCCAGGTGGGTCTTAGGAAGTCTTCTACAGAACCAGTCAGATAGCAACAGATCTTCTGAGGGAAAATGCAGGTAACTGGGTCATCTGGTTTCTCTGGTTCATTTTGATAATCAGGTCCGCACATTTCTCCTGCCATTTTATACTCTTGGCTCTCTTTCTTCAGCATGGTTTAAATAACAAAACACATAGACATACACACTTCCCTCCAAAAACCAAGTCGTGATATGTAGACATCACAGGAATCATCATGGCAATCAACCTTCCGAGATGATGGTTGTCACTGAGTGAAGTTGTCTAGCTCCACTTCTCAAATCACAGTTCCTTCAGAAAAGCATCTTCTGTCACATTTGTACAATCAACATTTTCTGCAAACCAAGGGATGTCTGCCCCCAAAATAACATTAAGCATCTATCTCCTGCAAACTGGAAACTATCCCACTGGAGAGGATTGTAATTGCCGGATTTGCCTTTCTAAGTCCTGATGCCTAATGTTTACAGTCAGTGACCCTGAAGTCAGTTAGTCAGGCTGGGGTTCAGCCCCCAGCTCTGTTTCTTCCTAATAGTGTCCTTGGGCAGCTACTTAATGTTTCCGTGCTTCAGCTTTCTCATCTGTGAAATGGGAATAGTTAATAAAACATATATTGGAAGAGTTGTCGCTAAAATTATGTAAGGAAATCCATTGAAAAAAGTTTCACACATCTTTTGCTTAAAGAAAAAATAAGTGCTGGGTAAATGGTAATTACCATAATTAATTAAGAGTGTGGCTGTCTTTCATGCTTCACATGTATAACATATTGAGTAAGTTATCAATTAATATTAGGACATGACACAGTGACGTAAATTACGGCTGTCTTATGGAGACTGCCAAAAAGTTTTGAAGTCAATCTTCAGAATGGATTTTTAGCCAAAGCTGGTAAGATGGCCTTTTTATTTGGATGAAGTATCTTGCTTCAGTGAACTCAAGACAGGGGTCCCAAATTCTGCAGTTTTGGTCACGTCTCCTCCTGACATGAAGGAGAAGCTTCAGGAATCCTTAGCCAATTTCAAGCTTGACCAACTTCAAGCTGACGGTTGCCTGCCAGTCCGCACTGTTCAAAAGACGAGTGACAATGAGGGGCTTTCTAATTACCACGGTTTCAGCCTTGTCACATTCTCAATCTCTTCATAAGATGTAGCTAATTGGCATTGTCAAGTTGGGAAATTTAGGAAGACCTAGATAATAAGTAGATAGAGAATTCAGTTAGGATGACTGTTTTCTCTCGTTTCAGTTCATAGTCCTCTTACCCAGTAAATCTTCCATCTCTCTGTTCGTGTGTTGGAAGAAAGGGGAATTTCGTCCTTTCTCCTTCAACTTTAATGGTGTGTTGGCCAAAGGAGAATTTTGTGCAATGTGATCTCTACTTACTGCAGAACTTTTAGAAACTAAACCTGAAATAGTCTAGATGGCCTTTCACTCGATTCGTCTTCAAGACTCGAAGTCTTGTGAAATGAACTTGGGTTTTTGAAATGGAAGGTAAAGTTTCAATCCTGCTGCTGAAACGAAATGGGGACGTGACGGCTCCTACACATTTCCCTGTGCAAAGACTCGGTGTCTCCAGCTGTAAGACAAAGAACATTTTCTTCACAGCGGTCGAAGTAAAGTGAATTAGATAAAACCAGTAACATAGTGACCAACCACCGTAGGTGGTCATTAATTTTTCTTTTTTTTTAGAAATTAAAAAGTAGGATTCTTTTTATTAGATAGAGTTTTAAAAAATAAAATGTTCAGGCACTTCTTTTCCTATGCCTTGTTTCCAAATGAGTCCATTTGAAAAAACAAAATGTTCTGAAGAGGGTGCTTAATTCACGTTTCTGCCATCAGCACAGGAAATTAATTTAAAACTCTCTAAAATGTATCTCCAAGATTCATCTGCCTGTGTGAACAAACATATCCAGTAGGTATATATCATATTATGGATTAATTACCTGGCCAGCCTTCAAAAGGAATAATACTATGTAGGAATAATATAGTGCAGACAATAAAAATATTAGATAATTCTGTGTATTCAGAATGTGATATCAAAGATGATAGTAAATGGAAAATAGCAAGTGTGTATGTTTTCTTAGCTTTATTATAAAAAAGAAAAGGACAAATCCAAATACTTGTATATGATGTCTCTGGATGGATAAATCAAAAACTAGCAACTTCGAATGCCTCTTGAGGAGCAAATGGAGTATTAAGGGGTCAGAGGGAAACTTTCTTTTGTAGAGTTTGAGGGTTTTTTTTTTTCAGAGACCGGATCACAAGGTCATGGCACGCAGGCTAGAGTGCAGAGGTGCTCACTAGCTCAATGCCACCTCAGAGGCCAGGGCTCAAATGATCCTTCTGCTTCAGCCTCCCAAATAGCTGAGACTTCAGCCCACACAACACCATAGAAGGCTAATTAAAATATTGGGGGAGTCCAGGCGTGGTGGCTCATGCCTGTAATGCTGGCACTCTGGTAGGCTGAAGCGTGTAGATTGCTTGAGCTCACGAGTTTGAGACCAGCCTGATCTAGAGCCAGACCCTGTCTCTAAAAATAGCTGGGAATTGTGGTGGGCGCTTAAGTCCCAGCTACTTGGGGGGCTGAGGCAAGAGGATTGTTTGAGCCCAGCAGTTTGAGGTTGCTGTGAGCTATGACACCACAGGACTCTACCAAGGGCAAGGGCAGCAAAGTGAGACACTGTCTCAAAAAAATGTTTTTTGTGTGTGTTTGTTTTTGTAGAGATGGGATCTTACTGTGTTGCCTAGGCTAGACTTGAACTCTTGGCCTCAAGCAATCTTCCTGCCTTCGTCTCCCAAAATACTAGTATTAGAGGCATAAACCACTGTGCCCAGCTGATTTGAGTTTTTACAGATGTGAGCTTTTTTTTTTTTTGAGACAAAGTCTCACTCTGTTACTCTGGATAGAGTGCTGTGCTGTCATAGCTCACAGCAACCACAAACTCCTGGGCTCAAGCAATTCTCTTGCCTCAGCCTCCTGAATAGCTGGAACTACAAGCGCCCATCACAATGTCCAGTTAGTTTTAATATTTTCAGTAGAGATGAGATCTTGCTGTTCCTCAGACTGGTCTCAAACTCCTGAGCTCAGGCAATCCACCTGCCTTGTCCTCCCAAATTATTACAGGCATGAGCCATTGCTCCTGGCTGTATGTTTTATTTAAAAGAAAAAGAAAGGAAAAACAGAGTGCTGAGATGATTTGTATAATTTCTGGTTCCCTTCAGGAAGTTCTTTTGTAAGTGTTATTAAAGTTCTAAGGAGGGTGTGGTGGCTCAGGCGTGTAATGCGCTCTGGATCGCCTGAACTCATGAGATCGAGACCAACCTGAGCAAGAGTGAGACCCCCGTCTCCAAAACTAGTCAAGCATTGTGGCAGGTGCCTGTAGTCCCAGCTACTCAGGAGGGTGAGGCAAGAGGATCACTTGAGCCCAAGAGTTTAAGGTTGCTATGAGCCATGATGCCACAGCACTGTACCAAGGGCAACAAAGTGAGACTCTGTCTCAAAAAAAAAAAAAAAAAAATCTTAGAGTGAGGAATTTTGGAGCATTGGAAAGAAACTTAAGATCACCTCTAACAGGAGCGCCAGTTCCAGCCTCTATCAGAATCACCTGGAGAGCTTGCCAAATGTACAGAGAGTCTTATCCCAAAGTTATGGGTACAGAATTGCGTGTGTGGCAGAAGGGGGCGATGAGAAATTCACATTTAAAAGGATTGTCCTATAGTGCTTTCTGATGTTCAGTCAGGTTTGGAAACCACTGGTTTTAGGGACAAAATCTTAGCACTTCCCCAATTTTTCTTAAAATATCTTAAGGTATCACAATGGTGCTTGGAGTTCATGGTTGGAATTGGTGGGGGTAGCAGTGACTAGGGGAAAATGGGAGCAAGGCCAAGAGCAGCAATTAGTAGATCCTGGTAGAGACACACATACAAATGCTTGCTTTGAAATATACATTTGGGGAGATTACCAGAAATTTCTTTCCATACAGGGATTCTGCTGCTAAGAATATTTTCAAATTGTTGTTCCATTTGAAAAAGAATACTTGTATGAAATCTCTTGTAAGTGGTGGTCCAGTCTCAGGTGGACAATATTTTTTTCCCAACCCTTACCTTCCCCAATACATGTAGGCATAAATATAAGTATATACGTAGGTAGATATGCAGCCATATGTATAACACACAGGACTCCAGCTATACTAAGAGAGATTTCTTCATGTATATACCTTCCACCACAAAGGACAGCAAACTTGTTTCCATAAAGAACAAGAATATTTGTAGCTCTTGCAGAATACACAATCTCTGTCTCACCTACTTAACTGTGCCATTTTAGCATGAAAGCTGTCATAGATCATACATGAATGAATAGACATGGATGTATTCCAATAAAACATTATTTACAGACACTGAAATTTGTCCATAAATATATATATATAATTTTCTGTGTGTGTATGTATATATATAATTTTCATATGTCATGAAAAAATATTTCTCATTTCACTTCTCTACCATTTAAAATGTGAATCCTTCACTTGTGGGACATACAAAAACAAGTGACACGCTGGATTTGGCCACCTTGCAATAATTTATTGATTGCTGCTCTACCATATAGTTTAAATGACATGTTTTTTTCTCCTTTGACGTTATACAAAGTTATTTGTTTTTCTTACCTACAGAGTTCTCTTCTTTAAAATGGAGCTGTTATTGGGCCCAATAAGACAGAAAGAATTACATTGAATGATATCTGTCTGTTACTCTTTCAACTCTATAACCTAATATATTAATGTTCTTTTTTTTATTATTAGTTAGGTTTACTTCAGTTGCAAGTAATAGAAAAAACACAATTCAAATTAGCTTCAAAAAATAAAAAAATATATATTTGTTTGTTTATATAGCTGTAAAGTTCAGGTATAACTGTATCCAGAGGCTTAGGCAACACCATTGTATGGCAAATATTTTTACACAAATTCACTTTCAGGTATGATATCTGATAGCCCTAAGACCATATTCTCTTTAATTCAAGTCCAAGAGAAAAGGAAGTATAACTGTCAGAAATGCACACAACACCTCAGAATTAGCTCTAACTATACTTGGTTGGCTTGGTTTTACCATACATACTCATCTCTGAACCAATCATCATGGTAGCATGAATATGACACTCTGTTGAATAGGCCTTAGTCACACATCTACTCTTGAAGCAGGGGATAGAGGGAAGGTGAAATCAACTCCTCCTAAATGTATGAGCTGAGTGAGAGTGAGAGAGAGATGTTTCCCCAAAGTAAAATCAGAATGCTGTCTGATAAAGAATGGGCAGTGAGCAACAAAACTCAACAAACAAACTTCAATGTTCTTACCAACGAGAGCTAATCTCATTAAGAGTCTGGACTAATTTTTTTCTAACTCCAAAACAATGAAATGAGACACACTCATATAAATTATGACTCTGTTTGTGTAGCTGATGGTTTTATTGGGTGTTTTGCAAGGTCTCAAAGACCTATGTCTTTTTGGTCATTATGTTCTTTATCTCTCCAGAGAGAAATGACTTCAGAGAATTGGATTCCTGAGATTTCCTTTCTCCCAACAGGCCTACTATGGGTAGGGCTCTCCTTTCTTAGAGCATTTCTATATTCTGCATGAATTCCTTCCTTCCAGTGATTCTTCTAGAAGCTGAAAGTTCAACCACAGAAACTTTAAACTTTCACTTTTTTATCAACCAACATCAGGCACTCAGCTAACATTATAAAGGATATAAAAGGCCTCAGAATGCTGTTTTATTTATTGTCCTAAGTTAGGATACAGTTAGATTATCCATGACAGTCTAATCTTTTTCGTCAAGGATTTTTCCTACTGACAATCCTAGACCAATACCCGAGATTTAGTAAACACAGCAAATGATACCCTGTAAACGATAATTATTAAGTATAGCAGTGTCGACTTGGGTTTTCTTAAAACTTAACCCCCCTCCTTTTGTTTTTGTAAAGAAAAAAAAATGCATCCTGTCCTGGTTCTTTTCCTGTCATTGGAATTGCTCTGGGTCTTCCTCCTTTATGCGCTCACTCTTGTTTCCTACCTCTCTCTTTCTTCTGTTCCTGACATGTCCCCCCGCACCCCTGGCTCATAGTTCTTCTCTTTCAACTCTTACTTGTTTACTAATTTCATTCATTCCCATATTTTGAAGATCATTCAAACATCCACAATAAAAAGATAGATGTAGTTTTTTGAGTATTTTCTGGCTCCTCTCAATGGCTCGTGAGAAGTAGCTGACATTACTTATATTTTACAATGAGGGTTGGTGATTCACTGAAGGTCACACAACTAGTAATTGGGAGGGCTAAAGTTTTATTCCAAATTCCCTTCCTTTTCTACAATACTTCACCATCTTTTTGTCATTCTCTTGTTCTATTATTCAGCATGATTTTCTGATAATCTCCTATGAACCACATACAGGGTGTTAGGAACCACCAAAGACCCAGTCCTTATTTTCACAGAGCTTGAAGTCTAGTGAAAAACATGAACATCCAATTTAATTGTATTATAACTGCTATGACAGAAGCTGAATATATTTCAAACTTACATCTAAGGCTCAGCTCTCATGCCTGAGCTCCAGGCCCATCTCTCTAAGGACCTATTGTACATTTTTATTTGGATATTATTTCCATCATGTATTTTGCTAACTAATATAACAGCCAAAGCTTTGAGGCTTAAAACAACAATGATTTATTATTTTTCATTAATTTTTGGATTGCGTGAGCTCAGCAGAGTGGTTATTCTGCAGAGGTCACTCTCCTGTCTACATTTAAGTAAAGGTTTGGCTGAGGCTGAAGCATGCAAGAGGAACTCTCATAGCCAGGAGGAATCTCATGGCCTCTCCGCCCATGACCCTTATCATTCAGTGTTCTCACTTGAGCTTCCTTACAGCATAGAGGCTGGTTCCAAGAAGACAAGCCTCAATGCACATGGTCTTATCAAGCCTCTGCTGGCACTACGTTAGTGTCTCATTGGCCATACAGTCACATGGCCAAGTTTAGAGTTAAAGTGGAAGAAGAATCACAAGGGCACAATTACTGGGGCCATAGATTGCTGGGGACCACCAATGAGACAGTTCACAATAGGGGTCCTGCTGTTATCACCATATCTTACACTGAAATCACCATGATTCTTCAAAACAGCCTCATATTGGTATTTTTATTTCTGGTATTATAATTCTCAAAATTTAGGAGTCAATGCCAACTCTGACGTGTACCCTAACAGTTTCTAATTATTTCCTAATTGTTTCTAATTTCCTCTATAAAATATTTCATTCTTTTTCCTTATATTTTCATATATACAACTACCTCTTTTATTCAGGACAGTTTGCTAACTTAGAGGGTCCCAGCTGTGTGTTGGTGGCCACTGTTGGGCTATAAATAGGTTATAGGTGTGAGAAGATAGTAGTACTCATTTGACGATCTTGGGGTGAATGCCTAAGCAGCTGGTCTCCCCGAGATGGTTGTCTTTGGCCAGCAGCTGTCCATTTCATTTGCTGCGGTGAGCAATGCGTACACATATGGGCCCCAACATGAAACATTTATAAAATACTATCATAGCCAAATTTCAGGCGTTTTTTTTTTTTTTTTTTGTAGAGACAGAGTCTCACTTTATTGCCCTGGGTAGAGTGCCGTGGCGTCACACTGCTCACAGCAACCTCCAGCTCTTGGGCTTAAGCGATTCTCTTGCCTCAGCCTCCCTAGTAGCTGGGAC
>CAUYON010198982.1:0-56499 GCA_963573935.1 Arctocebus calabarensis
CTAACTCCAGTAAGATTAGCCCACATGACAAAATCCCAAAACCAGAGATGTTGGTGTGGATGTGGAGAAAAGGGAACACTTCTACACTGCTGGTGGGAATGCACACTAATATGTTCCTTTTGGAAGGATGTTTGGAGAGTAGAGAACCAAAAATAGACCTGCCATTCGATCCTATAATTCCTTTACTAAGTTATACCCAGAAGACCAAAAATCACATTATAACAAAGACATCTGTACCAGAATGTTCATTGCAGCCCAATTCATAACTGCTATGTCATGGAAGAAGCCCAAGTGCCCATCGACCCATGAATAGATTAATAAATTGTGGTACATGTATACCATGGAATACTATGCAGCCTTAAAGAAAGATGGAGACTTTACCTCTTTCATGTTTACATGGATGGAGCTGGAACATATTCTTCTTACCAAAGCATCTCAAGAATGGAAGAAAGAATATCCAATGTACTTAGCCCTACTATGAAGCTAATTTAAAGGTTTCATATGAAGGCTATAACCCAACTATAGCACAAGACTATGGGAAGGGAGGGGAGGGGGGAAGTTGGGGTAGAGGGAGGGTATTTGGTGGGGCCACACCTATGGTACATCTTAGAAGGGTACAGGCAAAACTTATTACTAAATGCAGAATGCAAATGTCTTCATACAATAACTAAGAAAATGCCATGAAAGGTATGTTAAACAGTTTGATGAAAACATTTCAGATTGTATGTGGAACCAGCACATTGTACCCCTTGATTACACTAATGTACGCAACTATGATTTAATAAAAAAAGGAAAGGGCTCAGTCTAATGATCCAAGGCTTCGGTTTAAACCACAGTATTCTATAGTATAAGGACTCTTGGCCAACCAAGATTTCCTAGTTGCAAATTTCTACAACCTGCTATTTCAGCTGATCTGAGATGCCATTCTTTCCCCTTTCTGACTGCTAAAACAAGTTGGGTCCTGAGAAACCTTGGTAATACATAAAAATCCTAGGAAAAATAAGAATAAGAATATATGGTAAAATTAACATTCATCTGGGTTTGAGTACTTTTGTAACCTGTTTGAAGTGGAACTATAATAATTATTTAGAGCATTGTTTTCTTTTTCATATTTTTTTGATATTTCAGAAAATATGAAGCATTAGAACAATAATTTTAATCAAATTCAGGACAATTTATTGAATAAATTTTTAAATAAATTATTAAGTTAGGGGATATCTAACTTATTAGATTCCATGCCCTTATTTATTAGTTATGATAGTACTGTGTGAATATTGAGACTAGTGCTTGCTTACTACTCCAAAAATGTTAAATTTTTAGTGAAGGTATACAATTAACAGATTGGGCATTAAATGATTGCAATGAATATTCATCTTTATGTACAAAAACTTCTGGGTATGTGGGTATGTGGGTATGTCAAAGAAATTACCCACACGGTAGGGGTGAGAATTTCATAGAGCTGAAAAATAAGGTATTGAAGAATCACTCATTCATTATGGTCTGAAATATTTCCAGAACAAAGCTCCTTCTTTCGAGAATAGCCCATGATCTATAACCCCTGAGAACCTTTTGATTTTATCCATCCTGGCATAAGTAGTTAGGATAGAGAAGCTGATGTTAGTTTCTCTTGGTCTTTCACTTCTGGTCACAGAATGGTTCCTGCAGGATCAAGAAGGAAGAAGGGAGGATGAGGTAATTGGCAAGATTCTGCTCAGAGCTGTCCACAGGTGCATATCTGGGTCAGTTCAGTCGGGGAGCACCACCTCATTATAACACTCTTTCTGTGGAATTCATACATGGTAATGATACCAAGTTCCCAACCCCAATGTGGGCTCCCGCGGGATGTCCTCATTTTCCAGCTAAGGGATGAATCCCTTTTCTATTATGTCTCTGTGTAAGGGAGGTTGTGAAAGCAAGAATTTGTGTGGGTTATTGCCACTCTGAAAATATCTGGGCTATTTAATAAAGAAAGCAGGAAAATTGGAAGTTGGGTGACCAATTGCAGTATCTGCCACAGGAATGATCAATTTTCCAAACCAGGTATATAGTCTTCCAATTGAGGAAAAGAAAAGTGGTTCACACAGGAAAAACTCTCTGGAGATACTTACCTTGGTAAATACCCATCAGATAAAGCAGTCCATCTGGATACGGGAAGATGATATCTTTCTGATTTTGGGTTGGCCTGTGGCAAATACAGTCATCAACTGTGCATTCTTAGTGCCATGGACTTTATCTCCCATCAGCAATTTTCCTCCTTTGATTCTCTCATACTTCCCCATCTCAGATGAAGGAAATACCTACTGTCTAGTGCAGCCTGCAGTGTGGACCCCATTCATTGCAACTCACCACATCCTCTGTGTGACTGTCTCTCTTACTTGCTTTGGTTCTCCATTCAGACGTTTACACATTTCTCCTTGAAAATTATGAAATCCTGGGCCTGACATTCAATCCACCCATACATTTTTTTTTCTTTTATTCTTTCTACATCTAAAAACTTTAATCTTGTGGCTCACACTCACAATTTTCTTTCTCTTTATGGCCCTAGAAATTTGGAGTCTCCCATTCCATTGTTCTATTAATTCTGATCCTTACAGGAATTTGGAGTCTCCAATTCCATTGTTCTATTAATTCTGATCCTTACAGGACACCCCAAATTCTTCCTATCAAAATAGAATGCATTTTTAAAAGACTTGTGTTATGACTTCCAACTTCCTTTTGTAATCTAGTGCTCTTCCTGAAGGCCTTTCTTCTTGGGTTTTCTTTCTTTTACAACAGTTTTTTATGTTTTTTTTTTTTTTTCCTCCCAGCTTTCTTATTAGTTCCTATTCTTTCTTTGTCAACTTGGAGATATCCCTGGGGATTTTTTTCATCTTCTTTTCTTCTATCTTTAGAGAAAAGACATACATATTTCTGAGTTATTACTGTGTTGAAAATTTCCAATCAACATGAACCTTTAGTTCTCAAATTTGTCCTGTACACTAGTTCCACATTTTCAGTGACTATGGGAGATTTCCATTTCAAAGTCCTACAAACCCTTTTTTTTTGTAGTTAAAAAAAATTATTTTTCTTTTTTAAATTATAGATTAATATGAGGGTACAAATAATTAGGTTACATTGTTTGCATTTGTTAGGTAAAGTTCAAATTGTACATGAGCCCTTCCCCTGTGGTGTGTTATATACCCTTACATTGTGCCCATTAAGTGAGGATTTACAAATCCCACTTCCTTTTCCCTAGTTTTATTTAAGTGGCTCTCAAGCAGAAGCATACATTGAAGTCTCCTAGAGGGCTTGTTAAAACACAGATTGCACTAGGCGCAGTGGCTGACGCCTGTAATCCCAGCACTTGGGAGGTGGAGGCTGATGGATTGCCTGCGTTCACTAGTTCGAGACCAGCCTCAGCTGGAGTGAGACCCCTTTTCTAAAAATAGCTGGATGTTGTGGTGGGCTCCTGTAGTCCCAGCTACTTGAAGACTGAGGCAAGAGAATTGCTTAAGCTCAGGAGTTTGAGGTTGCTATGAGCTATGATGCCACAACATTCTACCAAGGGTGACCAAGTGAGACTCGGTCTCAAAAAAACAAAACAAAACCCAAAAAAACACAGATTGCTTTTTAAAAATTTCTTATTTTAATTGACAAATAATAATTATATATGTTTATGGGGTCAAATATGATATTATGATATACATTAACATTGTGGAATGATTAAATCAAGCTAATTAACATATCCATCCCTTTACATACTTATCATTTTTTGTGATAAGAAGACTTAAAATCTATTTTCAGCAATTTTGACAACAACCATTCTAACAATAGTAAGATGATATCTTACCATAGTTCTAATTTACATTTCCCTGACGATTAGTGTTGTTGAACATTTTCTCACATACTTTCTGGTATATAAAACCTATTTGTATGTTTTCTTTTGAGAAATATCTATTCATATCCTTTGTTATATTTTAATTGGGTAATTTGTTTTCTTGCTATTGAGTTGTTTGAGTTCTTTATACATTTTGGACATTAGGCCCTTTGTCAGACATATAGTTTGTCAATATTTTCTTTTATTTTGTAGGATAGATTACTCTGTTGATTGTTTCCTTTTCAGAAGCCTTTCAGTTTGCTCTAACATCATTTGTTTATTTTCAAGTTTTTTGCCAGTGCTTTTGGGGTTGTAGTCAAAAGATCTTTGCTGCTACCACAGTTATGGGTCTTTCCCCCTATGTTTTCTTCTAGTAGTTTTAAAGTCTATAATCTGTTTTGAGTTTATTTTTGCATATGGTGTGAGGTCTGGGGCTGGTTTCATTTTTCTGTATGTGGATATTCAGTTTTCCCAACACCATTTATTAAAGAGATCATCCTTTTGCTGTTGTGTGTTCTTGTTATCATTGTCAAAAATCAATTGATAATAAATGTGAAAGATAACAAGTGTTGACAAGAATGTGGAGAAAAGAAACCTTTGGCATAGTGTTAATGGGAATGTAAATTTAGTGTAGTCATTATGGAGGACAGTATTGAGGTTCTTTAAAAATTTAAAAATAGAACTACCATATGATTTAGCAATCCTGGTAGCCAAAGGAAATAAAATTAGTATATTGAAGAGATAGTTGCACTTCCACATTCACAGAAGCATTATTCACAGTGGCCAACATTTGGAATCAGATGAATTATCCAACAATGATAGAATGAATGCAGAAAATGTGGTATATATACATAATGGAATACTCTTCAACCTTAAAAAGGGAAATCATGTCATTTGCAATAACATGGATGACCCTAGAGGACATTATGTTAAGTGAAATAAACCAGGTACAGGAAAACAAATACTACATGATCTTACTTATATGGGAAATCTAAAAAAAGGTGAATAGGAGTAGAGTGGCAGTTACTGGGGTTAGAAAGTGGAGGGACAGAGTAAGAGCTGTTTGTCAAAGAATTTCAGTTAGACAGGAGGAAAAAAACATGGTGACTGTAGTTAATAATAATGTGGTATATATTTGAAAATTACTATGATAGTAGATCTTTAGTGTTCTCATCACAAAAAATGGTAAATATGTGAGCTAAATATGTATGCTAGTCTTCATCTATTCACTAGCTACTGTTAGGTCTGGCTTCAGTCTTCATGGAAATTGTTTATATAATACCAGGGAGGGAAAGGATATTGGCAGGCATGGGGGAAAAAACTCCACAAGGATGGGAGTTAAGACTCTTCAATTCCCTGGGGGCCCTGTGATGATGCCAGGAGCAGGGCAAATAAGATTTTGGACCTGGAGCTATAACTGTGTACAGGTTAGCATGTTTTACTGATGAGTGAAGGGGCCACATTGTCTCTGCAAAGAGCTGATCTTGAAGGGTGGGGGGAGGGGGGTAAAGAAAAGGGATTTAACCCTTTCCTGAACATCAAACTCCTACCTCCAGCTGTCTGCTCACATGAAAAGAACCACCCTACAGAAAAATTGAGTTCAGACAAAAATCAAATAGCTGGTGCAGACTGAACCATGTTAACTTAGCAGTAAGGTACAGGTTTATAGAATTTTTTTTTAAAACAAGATCTGAACATCTGAACACTGAGGCAATTTTCATTTAAAGTACAGGTAAAAATCAACTTTGTTTTAAATGTCCAACTCTTTTCTTGCTATTCTGTCAGTAACCCTAAGCATTATGTTCTTTAACTCTGATAATTTTGTTTTCCTTCTAAAATTTGTATCTCTTTGAACACTAGTAAAGATAACTGGTATTTACTTCATCCTAGACACTATGTTAAATCCTTTTATCATGTATTGTCTTATTAAATCCTAACGTCTGCTAATTAACTTTAATCCTAACTTTGATGTAGGTATTGCTATTCTCATGTTTTTATACTCAAGAAGACCAAGACCCTAGGAGGTACAATTGCCCAGTTTTGCATGTCTAGGAAATGACAACATAGGGCACAAACTTTGGCTTTGCATCGTGCAATTAACTACTATGAATGATGTATAGCAAACCCAGGGTAGGCTTGCAATGAAACTTGAAATCCTCTCTTTTCTCTTTCTTTTTTCTTTTTTTATTGAATCAGTAAGGAATCCTCTCTTTTCTTGTAGGCATTTTAAAACTTCCCCATCTGTGTTAAAAGCACCCAGAATAGGATCATTAGGCAACAGAATGAGCCAGAACAGGGGTTGTAGAAAGAATAACTCTAGGTAGGTTTGTCTCCAAAATTAACTCTTATATTTTATTGTAAAACAAAAATAGAGAATTCTCATCTTTGGGCTTTTGTTTGGCATTCCCAGACTCATACTCTTCCTTTGATTACTTGATGATGTTTTTTGTTAAGGCCAGAACTTTTGCATATTTTTTTAATTAGTAAGATTTTTCAGTACCAGATAGAAGGTATGTTCAAACCCTCTGTCTATGATGGTTTAAGATCATGGCTTAGGAAGATATTTTTCCTCAATGACAGTACCTTTCTTCAAACAATATTTTACATGGTACCCTAATATATAAAAGCAGACCTGTGGCATCATTGAAGTTGGGCCTCCCTTTGCCTTCACCTCCCTCCGTTCCAATGGCTCTAAGGAATTGAAGAAGCCTCTGGTCCTGATGGTTAAACCTCACCAGGACATCAGCCATCCTCCTTCCTTTTGTGGAATCACTGACTGCATATTAAACTGACTTCCAACTATTCTTTCAGCACCACCTTTCCTCCTCTTTCAGAACTATCTGGTGCTACCAATTCCTGAGCCTTTTGGGGTTCTTCAGAGTTTGCCTTTTCCATTCCCCACCACCAGGTTTCACAGTTCTTAGGTCTGTTAAGTTGGTTTCCACATTTCTATTTGCTCTCAGCTTTTATGTGTATGTTCACACATATGTATGTATTGTATGGATACAGTTGGTCTTTCCATTATGGGGTTACACCCTTAAAAATTCATTCACCCTTAAGAATTCAAAAACTTGCACATGTGTATGTATTGTATGGATATAGTTTGTCTTTACATTGTGAGGTTACACCCTTAAAAATTCATGGTCATTCATGGTCACTTGGTAGAGTTTTGAGAGGGGCAGAGAGGCCTCTTTAAGAGTAAGCCACCACTGACTCTTTACCTCTTCCCCTCCCTCTTTCTAGTCTCTGCTTCTGCAGCACCTTTTGGGGGCACATGTGAGTGACTGGTAGTCTATTCTCTCAGCTAGATGACTTCTAATTCCTATTGATAAGGAATCTATTTTCTACACTAACATTTCCTAAGTTTCTTAATAATTTCTTCTCATTTGCTTAATTATTTTTTCCCACTAAGATTACTTAGCTTCAGTGATTATGGTTTAAATTTTAGTGTCTCTAATTGGTTCTTTAAAAAAATCTTCATCTGTCCCTGATTTGTAAGAGCTTTTTTTGTTGCATAATTTATTTATTTTGGTATATGGATATTAGTCCTTTATGTCATTTGTGATTTATACTATTTTAAAGTCATCTTTTACAGAACAATGCATTGTTATTTACAATCCTGTAAAAGGGAATTCTGTCAGTTATTTAGTTTGTTGGTTATCTTTTCTGGCTTTAGTTTTGCTCACCTGCTATGTGATTTCAGTTTTTGAGCTGAGGTGTGAAAGGGTGTAAATGTTTATGTGTGTGATTTTCCTCTTGTTTCACTTATCCTTACAGCTTCCTCTGTTCTTCTCAGAAGATCAGATCAGAAGATCAGATCCAGCCTTATGCTGATGGCTTTGAGCTTTCCTCTAAGGATATTGCAGGTCCCCATCTGATTCCTGAGTTCACAGGTGGCTGCCTCTGCTTCTTCTTGGCTTTTCACCAGCAGCATGTTGCAGCCACAGCCCCAGTGTTGTTCACAGTCTTCTTGTCCTTGTAAGTAACAGGGGGAGATGGCAACCCCATCCCCAGTTTTACTCCAGGGACTTAGCTTTGGTCCACCAACATCTTTGGGGACCAGGAATCCTGTTCCTTTTCTGTGAAGGCAGAAGACAATTTAACCCATTAGTGGCTCATTCGAATGAGATGTACATGAGACATACATGTGGGAATTTCTAACCCCACACATGATCTCATCAAAGCCCAATATACCTACTACTTCAATGCTTCAGCTGTTTTTGTGTTGTGCTCAAATTGTTTTGGGTGTTTCAATCTCACCTCCTCAATAGTGTAACCCTTTTCCTATACATAGTGCTTGTGGGTGAGGTAAACACTTGTGTACTATTTTTGGTGTAGATAAAGGTTCTGTATGAAATCATAATTCCATCTTGTTCCCAAATCAAATCCTTTAGATTCCTTGGCATGAAAATATGTAAGACATATCTTTCTTTTACTAATATGCAGTTTAATGTCCACGAATCATTGAATGATTGGTCTAACAAAGCTTATATTTCTTTACCATAGATCCCTATAATTTTTCTAGGAATAAAGTTTAAAGGAAGTTGGGGGTTAAGGGAGAAAGAAACTGGTTTGCCTTAAAAGTAAATGCTTTTCAAATCAGCAAGAATAGTTAACATTATTTCTAAAGTTAAGCTTATGTAGTTTCAAGCCTTTAGTATTTTTTAGTTTTTTTAGTCTTTTTCTTTGAGTCTTTTAGTATTTGGTTCTTGGACTTGAAATGTTTATTTACAGCCAAGCTCAACTTTACTCCTTCATGAAGGCTTTTCTCACTGATTGACCATCTCCTCCTATTGAAAACACACTCAGAGTTTGTGTATTATATTGTCTCCTAATTACATACTTTTTTTTTCTGGGGAGCGTTTGAGCTGAAATTGCTCTGCGTGTTTCAGTCTTGCCTCCTCAATAGTGTAAGCCCTAGGTAGGCTGATGGTGTCTTTCCCTACTTTTATGAGTACATTGTGGTGGTTTATGCAACAAGTGTTTAATGAGTGCAGATTTATTATTTTGGAGACATAAGGCATGGCTCCAGCCAGCATGGCTACCAAAGGCATATTATTATAGTTTTGACACCTCTGAAGTTTATACTTCCAAGACCACAATTTTTCTTACTGTGTGATTTACTTCATGTTCTTGGTTCCAGAGAGTGTTAGCTTATCAGGGAACTATCTGATTGGAAAAGAGATTGGGGACACATGATCCAGTGATTTTCAAATGTTTTCTTATGCAGGGGGTGCTGCCTTCAAAAATGTTAATGTGAGCTAGGTACAGTGACTTGAGTATGCCTGTAATCATAGCAATCTAGGAGGCCAAGGTGAGAGGATCACTTAAGCTTAGTAGTTGGAGACCAGCCTGAGCAAGAACAAAACCCTGTCTCTCCTAAAAGTAGAAAAGTTAGCTGGGGGTTGTGGTAGGCACCTGCAGTCCCAGTTATTCAGGAGGCTGAGGCAGGAGGATCACTGGAGCCCAGGAGTTTGAGGTTGCTGTGAGTTATGATGATAACACTGTACTATACTCAGAGCAACAGAGAGAGACTATCTCAAAAAGAAAAAAATCTTAATGTGATATAGATAAAAAGAGAGAGTGGTAGATCTGTTCTAGGGAAGAGACTGAGATACCCTTTGCCCCATGCCCTTCCTATTCTTTCTCCCTTTCTGGATGTGACCCAAAACGTCACTGGGAAATATAGATCCCATAAAGCGTGTTTGAAAATCAGTGTGCTAGTCCCAACTCTCATTTGTACAAACAGAGGTCCAAAGAGGAAAAGTATTTTGTCTAATGTCTCATTGGCAAAGGCAAATTCAGGACATGTACTTTACCCAGCTTCCCTTCATCCCTGGTGCCTTTTTCATTCTTCCTGGAGTCCTCAGAAAGGTACAAAAAATGAAAATTTAGGTGGGACTTTTAGCAAAAGTTTTGCTGAGTGTCTCTTCTTCTTATCCCATACCTTTAGACTCCTTCTTCTGTGCTGAGCCTCAATTAGAGACTGCTCAGCCAGCTGCAAATACACTGGTTTGGTCCTCTGGGGCAGACCTCCTCCTATAGACATAGCAGGTAGCCTGAACTTCATCAGGCCTTCTAAAAGTATATCACTGAATGTATACAAAAGAGTAGCCATGTAACTTAGTCCAGCTATTCCTTACAGCCTCCATTGAGCCTCTGATCCATCCACAATACCCTAGTCCAGGAGGTCTTTGCTGAGAGCACAGCTGAACATGGAGGGCCTGGGTTCAGGGATGGGGGTGTGGATTTAGATACAGGGTGAAGGGGTGAGAAAGTACATAAAGTCATTAAGTTATGTGACTTACTTGGCTCAATAAAAAATTCTCTGAACTTCCCTATTGATTTTCTTTTGAAGTTGAATATACTAATATTTCATTAGAAAGCCAGAGACTCAAAATTCTTGACAAATGCAGGAATTTTTAAACTTATATTCATAGAAAAGTCAATAACTGAATTTCTTAAAAGAAGTTAACATCTTCAGGACTCATGAGAAAGTCAAGCTTTCCCACATAATTCAACTAGATTAATTCCTTTATTTAGGCTGCCTAACAGTTTAAAAGGTACATTTAAACTTACCATTTCATTGACTTTTCACATCACCAACAAGGTATTACTGGAACTATTTTACAGATTAGTCAATTAATTAAGACTGGGAGGAGCAGATAAATAATTTGCCCAAAGTCACAAAATTCAAAGTGGTAGAACCAGGCCCCAAATCCAGACACTTCTATCTCAAATTTCATATTCTTTTATGCCCTCTAAAAGGCAAAATACTGGACAGGACAGACCATAGATCTGAGCCAGTTGGGTAGTTTTATGCACAGTGCTGCCTCATTAATCTCATATTACTGGGGAATGAGCTGTTCTACATAAGTGAGTATTTCATGTAATGGAAGATTTAAGCACCAAAGCTTAATATAAAACTTGTCCATTTTGAAGGGAATCTTTCTGGCTGGTGTTAGATATTTTTCTTTTGTAGGCGTCTTCCTGTGCCAGACCCATTTTCTCCGTTGCCAGTGTTGTTTGCCATCTGCAGACCCAACCCTGCCCAGGCTCATGGCCATGAAACCATGGATCAGGTGCACATGGGCAGCCCCATCCCTACTGTGGAAATTGGAATCTGAGTATGTGGCTCCAGTTGCTTATGGACATGCAGCTGGATTTAAGCCCCTAAAGTCTCTCACTATCACCCCATCACTGAGCTGTGGCTTTGCAGCCTCATGTCATCATGGAAATGGGCAGCAGATGTTATTAGCCTTTTTTTTTGTGAGCACCTGCTGTTACACCATTAGAGACTTCACAGGTTGATGTGCTGGGCTGACTTTGTCTAACAGAACATGGCCATTTTTTCTAAAAATGGAGCCCCACTTCAATAATCTGGATATTTTTGAGCCCCTGAATTAAAGACTTGTGTTCTCTTTATCTGATGTCAAGAAACACAGACTTCAGACTATTTTCACTACACCTTGCCCCATCTCCTTGGAAATGACCTCCTGGGACTGTGATGATGGCTCAGGATACTCTTGGCTTTGTGAAATGGTCAGTTTTTCTTAATCTTCACACTAAGGTCATTCTAATTTGATGACTCTTTTGGTGAGAACTTCCAGTAAAACTATTGGCTTGGGTCCATCTTTTTATCACATCTAATTCTTTTTTAAAGTCATTTAAAATTTCTATCTAAGTAATATTCTTACCAAAATCAAACAAAATTAGAAGGCTGTTAAAGAAAAACCACAGTCAAAACCAAAAACCAGAAACAGAAGTCTCCTGCTCCTTTCCTCCCTAAAGTCTTGAACTCAATGCTAGTTCTTGGTTTATGACATTTCATCATTTTTCACTTTATATTGGCTTTTTTTTTTTTGAGACAGAGTTTTACTTTGTAACCTCAAACTCTTGGGCTCAAGCGATCCTCTTCCCTCAGCCACCCAAGTAGCCAGGACTATAGGCACCCACCATAATACTGGCCTATTTTTTAATTAGTCTTGCTCTTGGTCAGGCTGGTCTTGAAATTCTGAGCTCGAGCAATCCACTGGCCTTGGCCTCCCAGAGTACTGGGATTATAGGTTTGAGTCACCACTCCTGGCTACATTGGCTTCTTATTATGAAGATATAAATTTAGCATCCATATACAGAAGAACCTCTGTAAGCTAACCATTCAAAAGACTTCAACAGACTGCTCAGCATATAGAGGTGGTCAACATAAGGAACTAGGCTTGCTGTACTGATGCATACATGTGGTGCATGTCTGGTCTGTGATAATTAGGTCAATTTAAGGAGGTGATCAATGTTGGGAAATGGTAGGCTATGGAGGTTCTAGTATATAATCCAACATCCTTGCTTCCTTTCCAATTTTTCAAATAAAAATATATCATAATTTTTTGTTAAAACTATGAAAATGTTTTCCTAATTATCCACCTAATATTTTGTGCTTACATTTCCTTTCTTGTTCAAAATATTTTGCTTTCTGGAGTTACTAATTACCTTGATGTTCCTACGACTAATTACTTTCAAACTCCCCCACCCCCAATGACTAGTAGTTTATATTTCCTACATGGGAAAATGCATCAGCTTGTCATCACGGATGGAGATGTTGATCTAGTAGTTCTCTGTCCTCTTACTCCCATCTGGCCAGACTGTGTGCTCTGGCCATGTTGTATAGCTGTTCTCTGGTCCTTCCCTCTGTGTCTCTCTCAGGATGTACCTGTTTCCTGCCTCCCACATCTTTCTCTTCCTTGCTTTATATACTGACTTCAGTAGAGCACCTCCTTCAGTAGCTTCTGGAAAAATCATGGATGAGAAATGTTGTTTGGGATCCTGAATGTCTTAATATGTATTATTCTCTTTTGATGTTTCATTGATAATTTGGCAGAATGTAGAATTCTGGGATACAAATTTTCATTCTAAATTTTTAACTGTTGCTCCATTGACTCCCAGTTGTGAGTGTGTTGTTGAGAACTCTGATAACATTTATATTTCCACAATATTTTTTTATACAAACTAGTTATTTGTGACTTGAAGATTTTAATATCTTTTCTTTATCCTTGATGCTCTAAAAACATGGTGTAAGCAATCACTTTATTCATTTTGCTGTACATTCAATAGACTTCTTCAGTCTGAAAACTCATATTTCTCAATTATGAGAAATTTTTTATGTATCACTATTTTGACAATTTTGTTCTCTTTATTTTACTCTGTTCTCTTTTTTGGGAACTTTGTTACATAGTGGCTAGATGTCTTAGGTTGACTGATACTAAAATTTTTTCTCGTTTACTATTGTTTCAGCTTTTTAACTTTTTGTTCTGAGAGAACCTCTTGGCTTTATATACCAAACTTTCTGTTGAATATTTTTTATTGAATCTTTTATTCTAAGTATCATATTTTCACTTTTCAAGAGTTTTCATTTGTTTTCTATTCCTTAAGAAATATGGCATTCTCAAGACATTACTCAGAAATCAGGAGGTATCATACTATCAGACTTCAGACTATACTCTAAATCTATAGTGATCAAAACAGCATGGCAGTGGCACAAAAATAGAGAGGAAGATGTATGGAACAGAATTAAAAACCAAAAGATGAACCCAGACACTTATAACCATTTGATCTTTGATAAGTGTGTCAAAAATATAAATTGGGGGAAAGATTCCCTATTTAACAAATGGTGCTGGGTGAATTGGCTGGTGACTCGAGGAAGACTGAAACTGGACCCAAACCTTTCTCCTCTAACAAAAATTGACTCTCACTGGTGAAAGGACTTAAATTTAAGATGTGAAACTATAAAAATTCCTGGAGAGAGTGCAGGGGAAACACTTGAAGAAATCAGCCTGGGAAAATACTTTATGAGGAGGACCTCCCAAGCAATTGGAGCAATGTCAAAAATACATTACTAGGATCTGATCAAACTAAAAACTTCTGCACTGCCAAGAACACACTAAGTAAAGCAAGCAGACAGCCCTCAGAATGGGAGAGGATTTTTGCAGGTTATATTTCCAACAAGGGTCTAGTAACTAGAATCTACAGAGAACTCAAACTCATTAATAAGAAAAGAACAAGTGATCCCATTTCATTATGGGGAAGAGACATGAACAGAAGCTTCTCTGAAGAAGACAGGCACATGGCCTACAGACACATGAAAAAATGCTCATCATCTTTAATCATCAGAGAAATGCAAATCAAAACCACTTTGAGATATCATTTAACTCCAGTAAGATTAGCCCATATAACAAAATCCCCAAACTAAAGATGTTGGTGTGGATGTGGAGAAAAGGGAATACTTGCTGGTGGGAATGCAAGCTAGTATGTTCCTTTTGGGAAGAAGTTTGGAGAACACTCAGGGATCTATATCTATACCTATATCTATATCTATATCTATATCTATATCTATATCTATATCTATATACACACACCATGGAATACTATGCAGCATTAAAAAAAGATGGAGACTTTACCTCTTTTATGTTTACATGGATGGAACTGGACAATAATCTTCTTAATAAAGTTTCTCAGGAATGGAAAAAAATATCCAATGTACTCAGTAGTACTACAAAACCAATTTATAATCACCTACACTTTCATATGAGAGATGAATCACAACTATAGCCCAGGATGAAGGAGGCAAGGGGAGGGGCATAGGAAGAGAGTGGGGTGGTTTTATAGAGGGAGGGTTCATGGTGGGATCACACCTATGGAGCACATTGCAAGGGTACAAGTCAAATCTATCAAGTGTTAATCTATCATGTATCAAGTAGACACAAATGTCTTAACACTGAGATTAAGTAAAGGAGGTAAAAGCTATGTTAATTAGTAGGATGTAAGCACTCCAAATTGTACAAATAATGAACATATTGAATCCCACAAAGGCAAATGTATTCATGATCTATGTACATATGTCTTATTAAAAAAAAAAGAAATATGTCATTCTGTTCTTTTGCCAAGGATAAATATTTTTTAATCTCTCTAAAAATATCACTTAAAACTATTGAAAATCTTCCCTCATCACCATTTTTTTTCTTTCTTCCATTTCTTTTGTTAATTGGTTTTGGTCTTGGTTTTTCTTATTAAAGGCTTACTTTTAGTATTTTTTGTCTGTTTGTACTTGAGAATATTATATTAAAGCTGATTGGTCACTCTGTAAGGACAAGAGGAGCTTGTCAATTATAATGTGGCCGATGGTGATGCAGGTGTTTGTGGGAGAACCCTGACAGTTGTTTTGTACAGATATATTCTTCATATCTATTCCATTTCCCCAGATAAGAATCCTTCAGTTTCCTGCTTGGGAGGGTAGTGGTAAGAAAAGATACCCTGAGAGGGATATGCCAATGATCTTAGTCCAGAGACACAAGGGTACCCTGCGCCAGAATGAATGAACTTTCATTTATGCCCTAATTTTAGATGTGTGCTCTCCCTACTATCTGCTGTGATGCTGGGACTAGCCTTCCCTGAAACCTTTTCTTTATGAAATAAATCTCCAGTTTTGCTACTAAGTTGGGAGGAGGAACTTGAGAATTTAACAACTCTCTTATCAGACTTTAAACAAATCTTCCTGAAGCAACCCAACTTCTCACAGGTTGCTTCTGATTTCTGAGTCTATTTGGGTATCTGAGGCCTGCCCTGGCTGGCTTCTCACTAGATGTATTCTGCAGGGTGTGGCTGTTCAGCTTTATCAGTTCTGATACCTGTATTTGATGTTTTCTTATCTACAAATTTTGCTGATGTTTCTTACCCATGGTGGATCCTTTTCTTTTGTTCATTGTGAAGATGACACACACATACAAGTACACAACCATGTACATACCAATTTCCTCCCATTTTTAGTAGAGTATTTGGAGGGATCAGAGATAAAAATGTGTTCAATCTACCATGGTTAACCTGAAGTAATCATCTGCCATCTTAATGAGAATTTATTGAGCATTATTTCAATTTTTCTTGCTGAATCCTGGCCACCCACATGGGTATTAATTGCAATATGTGAAACAATCTTTAGGAGGCTTGCCCTGATCTCTATACTTAAAAAACAGTATCTGCTTTCTGTATGTACTACATTTATTCATTCATTCAACATTTATTGTGCATTTACTATGTGCCTGACACTAGGTAAACAGCAGTGAACCAGACAAAGTTCCTTTCCTCCTGAAGTTTTTTATCTGTTTTTCCTCTGGGCTTTTTCACTTATTACTGTCAATATTCTTGACTTTTTTTGGTCTAATTTGCCTATTTTTATGTATTGTGGGACTAATGAATAAGAAAATCAGGTTTATCAGGACAAGGTATGAAGAAAGAATAGCTTGATTTTGAATATGGGCCTACAAGATTCTGGGAGGCTTAAAATGCATGGACTTTATAATATTAACTCATGGTTTTTGTGAATCTTTTATTTCCGTTTTTGTGCCCTACTTTTGATTCATGGTTACATTTTTGATAGTTAAAATAGTCAGAAAAGAGACTTCTAAGTTAAGAAGCTTTTTAGGATCAAAGGGTTTTAGAGCTGGAAGAGACCTCCAAGGGCACACAATAAATTCTTTTCATTTTACAGTTGCAGTAGTTCATGCCTAAAGAGGTGAAAATAATTGCTCAAGGTCACACAGCTAGTGATTGACTGATCCAAGGCTGCAACCCAAATCCCTGGAGCTTTGAGAGAAAAAACACTCTGATGTATATCTTAAGAAGTATGCATGGAAAAATTAGCAGCCAGTTCAGATGATGGGAAATTTCATCAGGGATGAGGCTGCCTTTTCTGAAGAAAGCAGATTTCATCAGGATACCAGGGCATCTGCAGCTTGAGACAACCCAAGATTAGAACAGAAATGACTTTAATATCTGTACCCTTCTTATGTGGAATGTAATTACATTTTCACTTCAGCTTAACTGGAAAAGGAGCTTGAATTTGCGGTGTTCATGATCTTTACGTGTTTTCTGCTGATCACTACTTAACAAGGTATTCCACGGGAGAGGTTTGTTAGTTTTAATAGCCCTTAAATTACTTATGGCAATTACCTGCATCACTTTCAACTCCATGGAGGTTATATAAATGCTCTCATGGCAACAGTAAAGAAATATAAAAATAGGTAAAGATGAAATTATGCCTGCTCCCTAAAGGCATTTGCTTGGAATGTATTTGCATTGATTTTATATGGGGGGATAGGTTTAGTCTGAGAAAAATATCCTAACTCTGAGGCTTAATCAACCTCAAAGCAGACATATCGCAGCTTAAAAAAAAAAGTTTAATACCTTACTACATTTATTCCAATGCTATCGTCATAGAGGTAACTAGAAAATATTTTGGTTGAGATTTAATAATCATTTGTTCAGCCTCAAATACGTATTAGGCACCATAACAAGTAATGAAAAATGTGCTATTTCACTTGATACTCAAAGAACCTCTGTGATATTATACTATTTTATAGATAAGAAACTTAAGTTCACAGAAATGAAGTGAAAAATCATAAAATCACATAGCTAGTAAGTATATAGGTAGGATTCAAATTCAACCTCAATTCCATCATGATTTGTAATATACCACAAGTGCCACTTATTAATTAGAAGGCCTTACCTATGAACAGAAGTGCTTCTGTGGTTTTGTTTCTAGGATTCAGGAGATGTTTTATGTCTCATCAGTTCCATCTGATCACTGAAATTCCATCACTCCTTATATTCCTGTAGGCTGAAGTGCTCACTTTGGGGGATTCTCTTTGAGAAACTAACACCCCCAACTGGGTAAAGCTTTACTGAAGTCTCTATCCCATAATACCTTGCTACTCCCAATGTGGCCCATCGGCCAGCAGGGTGAGCATCTCCTGAAACATCTTAGAAGTAGAATCTTAGCCTCCTCCCCAGACTCCATTCAGTTAGAATTTGCATCTCAACAAGATCCCCGGGGGATGTATATGCACATTAAAGTCTGAAAAGCACTGCCTAAAGTGAGGGAACTGGCAGAGACTTCTTTTTCTGTCTGAGCTTATTGACCTTTCTTGGGAGTGGAGTGAGAGGAAGAGAGAACTTCTACGTAGAAGGAGAGAATCCTGCTTCACAGAAGGACGCTGTATGTGAATCTCTCCTATGTTTGGTTCTTGTCTGAGACCTGCCTCAAGTAACTAACCACAGGAGGGAAGTGGTTAGTGCCTCTGCATGGTGGAGTTTTCCTTAGAAATGGTTCACAGCATTTTTAATGCAAAATGTTCCCAAACCATAACCTTCCTTACGTGTATTTTTCAGCCTACCCTTTCCCTGAGCTCCCATCTCTACCTGTAACTTATTTCCGAGCACGATAACTTAAGGGTCTCATGGTGCTTCTAACTCAAAGTATCTAACACATCGTTTTCCCTCCTCTCCTCTACTTCTGTCAGTGGTCAATGGTGACACTGCTGTATGAATTAATCTGGTCTATCATTCTACAAGGAGTGATTATGTAGCTGTTGTGAATTGGTGGCTGTTAATGGTCTTGTTCTCAAGGAGTTCCTCTCAACAGGGCAGATGCCGTGAAAACACACAATTACACCAAAATGTGCTAAGCATTACATTAGGATGGCACTTCCCATTCAGCAGCCACAGTGGCCACTAAGAGCTGGGAGTGTGGCTGGTATGAGCTGGGAGGTACTCCAAGTATAACACACACGCTATTATCCAAAGCCCAGGAATGAATAAATGAATGTCAAAATGCTAACATTAAAAAAAATATTGGTTATGTATTAAAGCGATACTATTCTGGGTATAAGTGAAATAAAATGTCTTGTGAAAATTATGCTCACTTTGATTCTTTGTGTGCTTTTTAAAATGTAGCTATTAGAAAATTTAAAATTACATGTGTGGCTAATGTTATATTCTATTGGGCTGTGCTACATTACTCATTTGGAACACAGTGAAATCAGAGCCAGGAAAGGCTTCGAAGGGGATGAAGGAGCAATAGAATTTTTCTAGGCAAGGAAGGCAAAGGAAAGGATTCTCTATAGCTTTAGTGACCAGGAAAATAGGCAAATTGAAATTAAAAGAAATTAACAGAGTTATTAATTATTTTTTGAGACAGAGCCTCACTCTGTTGCTGAGGCTAGAGTGCCATGGTGTCAGCCTAGTTCACAACAACGTCAAACTCCTGGGTTCCAGCTATTCTCCAGCCTCAGCCTCCTGAGTAGCTGGGACTACACAGGTGCCCACCACAATGCCCGGCTAATTGTTTTTCTGTTTTTAGTAGAGATAGGATCTTTTGTTCTGCTGGTCTAGGACTGAGCTCAAGGAATCTCCACTTTGGCCTCTCAGAGTGCTAGGCTTACAGATGTGAGCCACAGCAGCAGCTGGAATGATTTTTTTCTTTTGTGTTAATAGCAACCATATCAACACTAAGGAAGATAGGAAGCTTCCTAATGTGTCCAGCCAGAGAGCCAGCATGTGTGTGTCCTGTATGTTACTGAATCCAGCCCTGCTTGGTTGTTGCAGTGCAAGGCTTTCTGCGGCATCTCCCTGCCTTTCCTTCAGTCCCTTTGACGTGGAGACTTTGCTTGTAGCTGCATGCTGCTGAGTGTAAGGATGAAATAAAATTCATTCCCGGTTCCAGACAAAGGGTTAAGGATAGTTCAAGGTTTGTTTGTGATGCCCTGTTTTCCCTGCTAAGTGGTGACTTAAAATCAATTATAATCAAATGGGAAGAGGCAAAATGTACTGGTTTCTGAGACTTTGGGGGAAGGCGGAGGTTAGGACTTTTCTCTCTTTCACTTTTGTCCCTTAGGTAAAAGTTGGCAGTTGAAGGCACAGGTTTATCATGTGATAGATGTGAGAAGTGGCACATTTATACCACATGGACAAGTTCTACCCCTCAGATGGAAGAGGAGGCCATTCTCACAGTTGGGCAGCAGTGTCCTCCTTGTCGCCCATGGGTGTTTTCATCTGTCTTCTGTTTTGGAGAACACAGGGCTCTGCTGGGAGAGCTGAGACCTACACAAGAGGGGAGGATGAGATGGGAGCTGGAGACCCAGGTAACACCCCAATGCGTGTTCTCCAGATTCGTCTCTCAGGGATGAGAATGATCCTCTCGGGGAGGATAACTTGAGATTTTACCTGTGGACTCAGAACTGCTTGTGACAAAAGGTCAAGTTTATTCAGTAAATATTTATCACATTATTTTTCTATGGCAGGCACTGCTTGGGGTGTGAGGAAAGGCAGGGAAGCACCATAGTCCTGTGTGATGGGCATTTTTGTCTATTTTATAGGTGATGAAACTGTGGTAAAGTATTGTCTATTTTATAGGTGATGAAACTGTGGTAAAGTACCTTTCTTGTACCACAAAAAGGATAAGTATGTGAGATAATATGCTAATTAGTTTGATTTAGTCATTCCACCGTGTGTGTGTGTACGTATAGCATCACATTGTACTCTATAAATACCATATACAGTTATTAGTTGTCAATTAAAAACAAAATATTAAATGACCTGTCCAAAAATCATAGAGCCGTAGTCTTTCTCCTAGGCAAATTACTTATATCCAAAAATATAAAAATTATTTATCCCAAAATAAAACCTTGGTCACCATCCGGGGGTTCATTGCTGTATCCTCTGCAAAGCCCTAGGCCCTCTCTGCTCCCACAGGCTTGCCCTTTCCATCCCTAATCTTGAAATCCCAGGGTGAGCATATCTTAGGCCGCAGAGAGGCAGCCCCGAGGGCTGTGGTTGCCTCTCTTTCCTCTCAGGGTCCCATTTAGGGGTATGGGCAGCCTGGCACTAAGATCCAGGGTACGTTTTGAGGGGTTGGGGTCAAGGTCGGGGGTCTGGTCTTCAATAAACATGCTTGGCAAATCCTGCTAAACAACTGCCTGTCACAGGGCACAGGCAACTGCTTTTTTAGGGGAAACAAGGGGAAACCAGCTGACAACAATTCTTTTTATTTTTATTCTTCTTTCTTCTGTGACTTGGTATCTCTGAGACTGCTACTAATGTTTCTGATATGAAGTAAAAATTTCCTCTGATTTATCACATAATGCACAATAATCCTCATCTCCCACAGCCAAACAGACACCCGGGAGCTCACATTTTTCCTGAGCTCTGGCTGTCAGATATCCGAATCTACCCCTGAAAAGCCAGTTTTGAATACCAAATTGTGAAAACATCACACTCATAGGTGGAATAAGTTTATACCATTTTGGCTGATAAATATTTATCAAGTGTATGAGGCATTTTTGTTGAAGCCTTCTGGCAATCTCTCCTTTACTCCTGCAGACATGTCTGGGCTTAACTTCTGGAGATCTGAACTCTGTCAAAGGCAGGTGCAAAAGAAGAGAAGGATTCAACTGACTGTAGCACCAAAGAGAAAAAACAGCTGAGGATGACTTTCAAAATCTTCCACCCAGCCCCTTGTTGGGCAGATGTGGACGCTGAGGCTGGAGAGGGGAAGAGGCAGGAAATGTGGTGTGTGGAGGGCAGGGCCAGGCTGGATTCTTGACAGCGGGTCCAGACTTCCAGGGAGGGAGCATTGAGAGGCTTTTTTCTGAAAGGTTCTGTCAGTTAGGAAGCACAGAACACAAAAATCCTGTGGTCCCTCATTAGTCCTTTTTCCAAGCCAGTAAAACTCTGCTGTTGGAGAGACTCACACAGCTCTGGGTTGAGATTTGGCATTCAGCTCCTCACTCTGCTGGGAAGAGGCTTTGAATTTCTCTGTACCTCCCTCTCCCTGTCAGTGAGTGGGGAGGGGCCTGTTAGGCTTGCTGGAGTAATGAGGCCAGGTGTGGAGAGATGTCAAGAGACACCCTGGAGAATCCAGATCAATACCAGGCATGAAAACAAAGCTGCTTTGAAGCCCCCCAAGTTCAGAATGGAAAGTTTCTTTGCTACTAAGGCAAGTTAGAGGAATACCAAAAAAAAAAAAAGGATTAAAACGAGTTTAGGATCCCCCCACCCCAGACAGTTTTGGCACTGGGAAGAGATTTCCCCATAGTGGATCAGGGCATGTTTGGATCTGCATAGGAAGGAAATAATCATGAAGGAAGCGAGCTTGCCTTGTGCTGGTTGATAGTAAATCTATGAAGCTTCCGCTTACCTCTGTCCCAGCGCCGAGAACTCACGCTCTGCCTAGCCCTCTTCTGAGTGTGGGGTCTGGTCTTGGAAATCCCTCCTCTCACCAAGTTCACCTGCTGTCTTACTTCTCATTCCCTGAAGGTCTTTTATAAGTGGTTGAAGTTGGTGAAGTAGCTAGATGCCTTACAAGTTTGCAGTTTTGGATATAAGTGCTTTTTCCTTAGGAGAGAGACTAATGTTCTGATTTTTGGACAAGCCATTTAATGTCTTGAAGCTTCCATCTTCTTATTGGTGAATAAGTGATGTTTGCTCCACTAACACATGAGGATTATTGCAAGATTTAAAACCATGTGAACAAATGAATTCTTTTTATAAAGCATGCTTTATAAAGTGGGCGGTACTGAATGTCTTCATGTAAAGAAGTAAATTTTCAGGGCTCATGACTGACTAAGGGCAGATAATGGTTGATGGATAATACCTGGCACCCAGATTCACCACATAGACTCTGAATTTCTCTGTCTGTGCCTAAATCTCTCCCTGCTTCTTTGTTTAATTCCTTCCTTGTCTTACTTTCTTTTTCTAGATAGGGGAGGGGATGTGTCCTTGGTGACCTAACCTTTTCCTGCATCCTAACATAGACATAGAGCCGTGGAGAAGAAAGTCTTAAATTTGCTGCTACAGAAGCAGGACATGTGGCAGCTGCTGGAGAAGATTCAAAAGCTTTGCCTTTCATTCCTTTAGGGGGCTGTGTGAGTGCTGGATTGGACTGCTTGGGGGGGAGAAGATGTTGAGTGTATCTGTCACATATGTCAGGGGCTCCAAAATGAAGGTGAAAAGGCAGCAAAATAGCCCACATTCTAAGGAGAAAAGCCAGAAAATACACCCTGTTCTCAGCCCAGGCTTCCTGATGGATGGTTGCTGTCCTGGGCAGCAGTTTCATTCTCTACCTCCTGGTGCCTTCCTCTTGCCTATGGAGAGGGCAGGGATCTCCAAGTGCGTCCTTGTGAAGAGGTCAGGTGCCTGCCAGAGTGGCCAGACAGTATTTCATCCCCTAGAGGGATGCTCATTGCCGACCTGCTCTGGGCCTTGTGAGTTGAGGGATAAGAGTAGATATCATGGATGCCTTCATATGGTTTGCTGCTCTCCTGGGGGAGGGATGAAGTAGTTGGAAAAAAATAGCATGATGTTTGTCTACACCCCCAATTGAGCTGTGGCCCAGGCCCTCCCCAGCAAACCATTTATGCTAGCTAAAGGGAGTAGCGGAAATAAAAGACAAGAGCAACTCAGGTATTCATGTCATTGTCCAGGTCTCTGTAGCCTGCTGCTTTTCCTGCTAAAGCACGGGCTTTCTGTCCCGAACACTGGCTGCGATGAGCAGTCTGTTAGAAATGGGGCTGCTGGTTTCAACAGGGGACCCTTGGCTGCCTCTGCCCCTGTTTATATTGATAGGTAGACAGGTGTATCTCAAGAGATAAGCTCTGAGGTCCCAGGAGTTCTCAGGAGTGTCTACGCGCAGGCGTGCCAGGGTGCTGCTCCCGAAGGAGCTGGCCAGGCTGTGCGTCAGGTGAGCAGGAGTTTCCATATTCCTGTCAAGATTAGCAGCCAGGTAGCTCTCCTGGTCCTCTGGTCCTGACACAGCTCTTTTCTTTTATTTTATAGTCCTCAGGATTTGTTTTGTCCTGCTTGGGAATCTTTCCATGGGCCGCCTGAGTGGACGCCGCATTTGGCGCCTTTGCTTATGCTCAATAGGCAACAGCCGCGGAAGCGCCATCTTGACAAGGTTAGCCTGCAAGGTGTTAGGTAAGAGAAGGCCACAAGGTGGCAGCAGAGGACTAGACTGGTCGGAGGCTGCAAGCTAGTGAAGCTGGGAGGCTCCCTGGGGGTAAGGAGATGGAGTTTCCTAACCACAGGGCAGGTTGCAGGAAAAAAGAGAGTGCACCAATATTTTAGAGGACCAAGAGATCAATACTAATAGGTGCAGAAAGATTCTAGAAGGGTGTTGATGTGGGACTGGAATGGAAAGAATGTAATCATGTATTCAATGTTTATTAGGAAGTAGTCCGTGCATTATATGATCCATTTCTGGAACAACCTTGTAATTCTTTCTATTCTATTTGTGAGAAAATAGAGGCTCAGATTTATAAAGTTACTGGCCCAAGTTCACAGAGCTATAAACTGATGGAGCTAAAAATAAAAACCAGGTCTGACTGACTTGGGAGCCTGAGTTCTGAACCTGTTTGTTAAATGAAAGGTTAGGAAAGTGTTAGGAAAGACCAGTGGTTCTCAGAGTCATTGGCATCATCCGGTGTCTTGTTAAAATGCAAATTCTCAGGCCCTGAATCAGAAATCCTGGGGTGGGACTGAGCAATCTATATTTTAAAAATCTTTTATGTAGAATTCTGATGCTGCTCACATTTGAGTACTGCTGGTACAGATAATAGTCCAGCCTGCCAAAGGCTGTGGCTTTGCTTCTGAGCGTGGCCTTTGATGTGTAGTCACCTCTGGCTGAGCTGGAACTGCCCGTCTCCTGACTTTAGGCCAGCTGTCCCCAAAGGCAAGGAAGTGTTTTCAGGGTTCATTTCAGTTCTGCTCCTGAGCTGCTAATATCTGTTTCCCCCTTCAGCTAGGGGTGGGTGCGAGGAGAAAAGTCTTTCTGGAACATGGAACTTCTTTCTTCATTAATATGACAAACAGGCTACCTCTATCAAGGGCAGTCAGTGAGAATGGCCTGGAATTCAGAATCTCCTTATAAATAAAATCTCCTCTTTAAGCGTTAATGAAAGACAAGAGATCTTTATGGTCCTATTCATTCCTGATCTTGTCAATTCAGTAGCCAGAGAGCGTCCTCTGTCTTTGTTCTGGCCACTAATTATGGAACTCTGACCTGATCTGTAGTAGTTCAGGTTCTTAGCAAAAATTGTTAGTTGTCTAAAAGTGCTGTATCATATGTAAGACTGAAAGAAAAGACTTCAAATTGTTAATCTTTGTATTTCTAGCTAGGAATTTCTGAGTGATTTTAAGTTATTTCTTTGTGCTTTATTTTTTTTTAACTTTGAAGCGTATACACATTTTTCAGTGAGAGGAGAAAATAATAAATGCTGTTTTATAAACGAGTGTTTTATTCTGGGAGACGAACCCAGTGGGATGAAAGTTATGTGCTTGAAATTCCTGATGGAAATGATTTAATGGGGGAGGACTGTTTGAAGCTTTTGTATAGCCATTTAAAGAAGAAGAAAACTCATTAATTTTCACTTTATTCATTTGAAAAGTGTGATTATATCCATAGCAGATAGGAGCCCTTTTTGCTGAGGTTACAAAAGGATATTAAGGAGAAGCCAAGATTTAGGAGAACAGATTGTTTCCATGGAGTTTAAACTACCTTTGACATTCTTGCACAGATACCAGCATTCAAATGCTTATTGTACATTTGTTTTATATATTCATTAGTCAGATTATAGACGGACATTCTCTACATTAGCACCTACCTTTAGCTTTGAAATCAGACTATGGTCTAGATCAGTATACCCCATCACACAGTCATGGTTTGTGAATATTTATTCAGACAAATTAGAATTTACAGAGATAACATGTTCAGGAATCCTTTCTCCAGGCTAAAGACTGGACATGCAGTAGCTTGAATGTCTGAGGTTTCAGAAGCAAAGCAATGAATGGGAGGGCAGTGACCACCTCTCCCAGAATGGGCTTCTGGATGCTCCAAAAGTAGTCTTGGGGAAGGGAGACATCTCAAGGGTGGCCGCCTCATTAGCAGAGGCTCCGCCTGTGTGATGGGGTATACTGATCTAGACTATAGTCTGATTTCAAAGCTAAAGGTAAGTGCTAATGTACACAATGTCGGTCTATAATCTGACTAATGAATATATAAAGTAAGACCTGGGCACCCCTCAAAGGCAGGGTGGTTCTCACACTCCATGGGATCTTAGGGAAGTTTCTGAGGATAGAGGGCTGCAGTGGCAGGAGGAGCGGCACATGCCAGCTGACCCTTTCCCTGAGCTGCTGAGGACCCCTCTCTTGCTAGAGAGGCAAGTGACTCCTCTGATTCTGGGAGGATTGAGCCCGACACCACCCGGCAGGGCCCGCCTCCACCGGGTGCCACACAGACAGGGCCCAAGCCTGAGAGGTGTGCGTAGTGTACCTGATCTCATTAATGCTTTTGTCTCTTGCTTGTCTCCTCCTATTAGAATGGTTGGAAAGGAGAAACATTTAGCAAGCTTAAATTTATCAGCATTTCTTTCAGGAAAAAAGAGAGAGACTTGTGAAGCTAGTCTGGCTGTCCTCAGAACCAGAGCAGCCTGAGCATCTGCACGCTAGCTACATGGTCAGGCGGCATTAATGGTCAGAACAGAAAAATGGGGCAAAAAGACCAGTTTAATTAGTTACAGCACAGCAGTTTGTCTCACTTGAATCCGCTGATAACCAACCACTGACTGAAACTCAGCTGTTTGTATGTGAGTATGCGCTCAGGCTAATCACTTTCATTGAGCATGAATGACTGACTACATATTGGTTTGGTCTGCCCGGCCCACTCCAGAAACCTACTGCAAACCAACAGCCTCCTGAAAATTTTATTTAATACAATATAAGCTTCCTGAAAGTCAGACTTTGTCTCTTAACTTCAAGGTAGTATTCTCAGCATCTAGAACATAGTAGATATTCAATACGTAGGCAGTGAATGGGGACGTAAAAGCTTTCATAAACTCTAGGCTTATGGTATTCATAGACACTTTCAGTAAGTTATGGTATTTTTCTATGAATTCATATTTTTTTTCTTTTCAGCAATTCCATATAAGAACTCCAGTAACCAAGGTGTCAGCAGGTAACTTCAAGGATGATGCTGACAAAGTGTTTTCTTGGTATAAAAACCCCATGGCCTCTTGGCATCTAGAAACCTTAGGCCAGTGGTTTTCAATCTTGTATATTTTTAAACTTGTTTATTTCTTTAGCAGCAGACCCCCCTTTTCTCTCTAACTCTGAGGCAGAGGCCCAATGTATACACAAGATGAAAGTGTGTTTGCCAAGACTCCTATTCCCTATTTGACCTGCTTAGATCACGCTCTTTATGTCCTTCAAGAAATCCCAAAACACCTCCTTAAAACACCAAGGGCAGTGGTTCTTAGCCTTGGATGTGCCTTGGAGTCACCTGGGAAGCTTTAAAACCCTAGACTCCCAGATCACACAGCAGACCAATTAAATCAGAGTCCTGAGGGATGGGGTGCACTTTGTCCAGACATCGATAATTGTTAGAGCTCCCCTTGAGACTCTAATGGGCATCTAGGATTGAGACTGTGCTAGGACCGATAAAAATAAGTCAGCAGTGACTTTCTTAAAGGATGGTATGGGGGGGGAGGATAAGCACATGCCAGGGCCAGATCTTGGTGCTTGTTCTTATTTGCTGAAATTGTGCTCTTCCAGGAGATGACCTTTGGAAAAGGGAAACTGCCTGGAAAGTTGATTAAAAGCAGGAATCCAACATAGTAGCCTCCCCACCCTGAATTCTTTAGCCTACTTTTTCTGCCCTCCCCAAACAGCGAATGCTCTCCAAGAGCAGTCCTGGGAAATTTCTGTTTCTCCCTATAATTTTTCCTTGGGTGTGCTCACCCATTCTCATAGCTTGTTACCTCCATTGTTCTTGATGCTCATATTAGACATCAGTAATTTTTCCTGTTGGTGAAGGGAAAAGTTACCTGGACTTGGAGTTGAAGGACCACCAGGAAGTTATCAAACTGGGGGTCCTGGCTACATTTCTTTACCACGTCACCTCTGAAGTAAGAGATGTGAGAGTATTTGGTATACGAAAGGTACTGTTGTCTGCTGGCTGAATAAATGACTAATTGGATAACTTGTTCATTTACATCAAGAGAGTTATTGCTCCAACTGTACGTCTGAAACTATTCAGAACAGCCTGGATTTCCAACATTTTGTCACTTTTGGTTATCACGAGTGGAGTCACTTGAGCACGTGAGTGATGTTTTCCTGTTTGAGTCCATTGTGAGCACAAAGTGCTACACACATCTCTTATCAATCCTGGCAGAAAATACCCCCTCCTCAGCTGAAGAATGAATTTATGAAACTTCACCACATTTCTCTGTCGCTCAGTCTGACTTCCAAGAAAGAGATCATCAATTATAATAATTGGAGTTTTCTTTACTTTCAAGCTCTAGAAATCTGAGTGCAGGAGTTAGGAATTCATTTAGTGACGTAACTTGATCTTTAGCCAAACAGCCAGAAGGCCTGCTCTGAGCCCCCCTCTCCCCACTTCCAGGCTCTGGGGAATACAGAAAAAATCTAAAGCAGAGTTCATACCCCTCAAGATGCTTATGATAGCAGGGAGGCAAAGTTAAAGCTCTGACTGCTCCATTGTTTCCAAATACACCATCTACTGTTCTTCTCTGATGTTTGGCCTCAGCCATCCATCAACCTGGAATCCTGCATTCTTTCTTCCATACATGGATGGCACCATCTTTTCCCCCTTGCCGTGTTCACTTTAAATGTTCCGTTCTTGATGTGGCTCTTCCCAGAGAAGTTTTACAGGCTCTTACTGATTTCTGCAGTGGCTGGCTTATTCCCACTAGGCAGGGGAGGGAATGCTGCCTCCTCCCGTGCCATAGCCAGGTGTTTATCATTTGTGGTCATCACTAGAAGCAAGCACCCTGAGGGTAGTGGGTGTTTGGTACTCATTTCAATATGCTGCTTTACTCAGGATTGTCCCTCAAGAAAAGTCTATGGAATTGAATTGAGAAAGAAACAAATTAGGATTCTTGTCTACAAAGATGAAAAGTGGGCTTATAAAATCATAAATGGGGATGATGACTTGCACCTTAGTCCCAGCACTCTGGGAGGCTGAGGCAGGAGGATTGCTGGACCTTAGGAGTTTGAGACCAGCCTGGACAACATAGAGAGACCCCATCTCTACTAAAGATAAAAAAATTAGCCAGGCATGGCAGCACGAGCCTCAGGCCTGTGGTCCTAGATACTCGGGAGGCTGAGACAAGAGGGAGGAGGATCCCTTGAGCCTAGGGGTTTGAAGTAGCGGGCTCTGATTGTGCTACTGAAAACTAGTCCAGGCGATAAAGCGAGCTCCTATCTAAAAAACAAAAATTCCTAATGGCAAGGATGAAACAGGTTTATTAATCAAATGCAACCACATCAAGGCTTGATTCATTCTTAGAGTTGTGTTTAAAAGGATGGAGTCATTCTTCAGGTATCCTTGGGTTCAAGTCCCAGTTCTGTCATTTGCTAGCTGGATAATTGCAAGAATTACCTTTCTAATCCTCAATTTTCTCATATGAAAAATTACAAAATAATAGTACCTACATTATATAACTATAAAAGCATTAAATATTAAACATAAAATGGCTTAACAAAGTATCCAATATGAGTGCTCATGAAAGGTTTTAAAGATATTATTTTTCTTATTAGTTATTTATACCAGTATTAAATGCTTCTGCCTTAAAACTTTAAAACATTACCTTGGTTAGGTAAAGTTAGGAGTAAATTTATGAAAGTTGTTTCTCATGAAAAGAATTATATCTTGAAAGGATAAACAGATGCAAAGAAGATATAGGCAAATTTCTAGATATGTTAATATGTGTAGTAGCTAGATTTTAGGAAAATTATTTTTGTTTCTAACCATTTGACATGGAGGGCAACTTTGACTTCCCAGAAACCATGCCAGGTGTACTTTTAGAGATGGGCTCCTGCATGGATGTGCCTAGTATAGAATTTTTTATGTTCCTAGAAATCAGAAAACTTCATGTGACCAATCTAGGTTTGAGATTTTTGCGACTTTATGAGTGAAATTTCAATGATGACTAATATCCTGGGGTCTAGATGTATTCATTTGTCTTACATTGTATTGTCTGTCACTAGATGTCGATTTACTCCTTTCTTTGTCCAGCATGGAGCTTTAGAGTAAAATGTGTGTCAATTTGTCGAATCTCACTTATCCCTGACTTTACAGCATGCCCAGGAAATAAGCAGGTTGTAAGTGTAGATTAGTGCTTTGGAGGGGTGTAAATTAGCAGCTTTATCAAGTAGTGTAGCTAACATTTCTGCCTATTTCTATCATTTAGGGCAAAAATATCTGAGCACATGGCTTCTGTTTGTGGTGGCCCAGATGGAATGGAAAAGGTCTAGATCCTTCACACATTCCTAGGCCTGGCTGCTCCCAGCTTGGCTGCTAATAGCCTTTATATTTGTGCTTGAGAACTCATCCCAACATTGAAGAAAGACTCTCATTTGCCCAGATAGCAGGACAGAAATGCTGGGGCAATAGCAGTTCTCAACCCAAGACTGATGAGAGTTGAGGCAAAATGCTTTTTTGCTCCTTTGGGTGATAATTACGAGATGAGTTATGATTATTTGTACTGTTTCCAGAATGTGCCTCTGGAATTATGCTTCCATCACCTGCTGCAGTTGCTGGCTTTATGATGCCCCCTTTCTTCTCTTTCTTCCCTTATTACTTCATTGCTGGTATTTCCTGTACCTCCCCAGTGTCTTTCTCCTCACTGTGGAGCTAGACTACAGCCCTGAGTTATGTCCTCTGTCCTGTGACCTGACCGTTGGTCAGGCCGCACCGATGAACCTCATGTTCTCTATGTTTATGACGTTCCTGGGCCACCATACTAAAGCACCACAAACCTGGTGGCTTAAAACAGCAGAAACTTATTCTCACGTTTCTCCAGGCCACAGTCTAAAATCCATAAGGCAGAGCCACACTCTGTCTGAAAGATTGTTTAGGGAAGTATCCTTTCTTACCTCTTCTTGGCTTCTAGTGGCTGCTGGAAATCCTTGGTGTCCCTTGGCTTGGGGCTGCCTTCCAATCCCTGCCTCTGTGTTCACATGGCCTTGTCTATCTCTGTGTGTCCACATTTCCCTCTCCTTTCTCTTACAGAGACACACTTCATTGGATTTAGGGCTTACCCTAAATCTGGTATGATTTCATCTTGAGATCCTTAATTAATTACATCTGCAAAGATCTGTTTCCACATGAGGTGACATGCTGTGGTTCTGGGTGGATATAAATTTTAGGGGGACACTATTCAACCCACTAACTATGAAAGGGGACCAATTGGGTGATGGAAATGTTTGGCAGTGGGTAAAGTGTTATTCAAATTCAAGGTTTACTGTGGTTGTTCTGGGCTCAGAAGCTGCTGATGCCTAGGCGGAGGGGAGAAACTCAAGCTCTGGTCCCAATGTCATTCCCCTCTCTCCTGGAGGCAGGTGCTCAAAAGAATAGAAACGCGATTTTACGATTGGCTTTGCCCTCATTTTATTATATACTGAGGGTATTTGGCTTAGTTGTCAGAAAGACCAAGGTACACATCCTAAAGACTTACTAGTTTTGTGTCTTTGGGCAAATTCCTTTAGCTCTCTATGGATAAAGTCTATGAGAGGATAAAGTCTATCAGAGCAGGGATGGTACTATCAATTGAAAATCCTCCTCAGAGACCCCTTGTAGCAGAGGCTTGGTGGCATTTAGCTATATTTTATCTTTGCTTCTAACCAAGGATTCCACTTAGCCTGTTTTAAACAACAACATAATGGCCAGATCTTCTACACATGGAGGACGCAACAATAGTCCCACATAACTATCCTCAAGTGCAGGGCACAGGGCAGGTGTGGAGGGCAGCAATACATTATGTTTCTGGAGCACTTGCAGTAACAACCCATCTGAGGTCCCTTACCTGGTACAGAATTGAACCCTCACGTGAAAGCAAACCCGTCCAGGCATGGGTAATGCTAGCGACTCAGCAGACAGACACAAACATTGATGATGAGTGAATAGATAAATTAGTGGGTGAACAGGAGAAATCCAGAAGAAAATGAGGGAAAAGTAGGGGTAAGAAGGAAACGGGAGCAGGAGGGGGAGATGAAATTCAGACACCTTGCAGGGACACTTATTAACACCAGTCCTTACAGGAGACTCTTAGAAATATAATGGCTTAATTCACCTTATAGTACTTGGTCTTTCAAGAGTCTGAGGAACAGTGAATTTCTCCTTAGCAAGCTAACCAATGCCAGATAGAGAAGTTGATACAGGTAGTTGCTGCGTAGTGAGAGCAAGATGATATTTAAAAAGGAATTGTCTCAGTAGAGCAATGCAAATGTTAAATAGACACAGGTGTCTCTTCTCACTTATGTGGGAGGTACAGTTAATAAAACCTGTGTACTGTTTTATTTGGCCCTTTCAAGAAACCTCTGAGGTAGGCAGATGAGGTATTTAAGAGATAAAATTGGTTCTTTCCTCACACAACTCTTCTGTCGCCAAATGTGTGTTTTTCCCCCCCAAATCAGTCAATTCTCCATGCTTGGGGGACACTGACTGGGTGTCCTACACTTTGTGTGGATTCAAACATCACCTCACTAGAGTTAGGACAGATCCTGTAGGTTAAGGACTCAGTCCCCCAAGTTTGCCCCCACTCCACGCGCCACCCCATAAGTCCCAAATCTTCACCTGTCTGTTCTGACTAGCAGACTATAAATTGGAGATTCCCACAATCCTTTATTCATGTTAGTAATTTGCTAAAAAATTTCGCAGGTCCCAGGGAAACAGTTTACCTACTGTTATCAACATATTACAAGGATATTTTCAAAAATCTGAATGAATAGCTATATAAAAGGATACATAGGAAGAGGTCTGGAGGTCCTGAGCACAGGAATTTCTATCCACATAGAGTTTTGGGGTGAACCCTGGCAGAGAATGCAGTCTCCTTCACCAACTGGGAAGCTTCTCTGTGTTAAAGATTTTGCAGAGGCTTTATTACCCTGGCATGATTGACTAAATCATTGGCCAATGGCGATTAACTCAACCTCTAGTCCCTCTCCTTCCCTGGAAGTCAGGATTTGGGGCTGACATTTGCAACTCTTTATTCACCTGGACAGTTCCCCTGGCAAATAGCTTCTCATCCCGCATAAATCCTGGTGTGGTTTAAAGGGGCTTCTTAGGAATAATAATGAAAGATGCTGCTTTCCTCTTTATCACTCAGGTGTCATTTCAGGATGTGAACCAAAGTAAAATCTTAGACCCCTCAGTGAACAGAACGGACTTCCTCTTGGCCAAGATTTCAGAAAAACCTTGAATCTGATTTTCCAGCTATGGGGAGAAGGGAGATCAGACACACCTTGTCTCACCCTCCCCCTTTAGCGTTACTCCTGGTTATAATAAGACACTAAATCATTAATAGCCATGCTAGACAAAGCTTAAACCTGTGGGCCTCAAGCCCCAGTCTGCGTACAAGCTCCAGGCCTGTCAGGAACTGGGCTAGGCTGGGCTGGTGAGCACACAGAACTTCATCTCTGTCGGTAGCCACTCCCACTCCTCGGCACTCGCATCACCACCTGAGCTCTGCCTCCTGTCAGGTGAGCAGCAGCGTTATGTTCTTATGGGAGCAGGAACCCTCCTGTAAATGGCACAGGAGAGGGATCTAGGTTGTCCCTCCTCATGAGAATCTAAAGCCTGATGATCTGAGGTGGAGCTGAGGTGGTGATGCTCCTGCTGGGGAGCAGCTGCCAGTACAGACCATCATTGGCAGAGAGGTTTGACCACACAGGGACCATGACAAATCAATTGCTTGTCGACTCATTAAGCTGTATCTTGTGGCAGGCTTTCTAGCGGCGAGTGAGTTGATGTATTTTGACTGCATAGCTGCATCTGGGAGAAGGTTTTAGGTCATAACACGAAACTTATTTCAGTCCATGTGTGGCCTATCCATCGTTTTATTTACCATTTCCATCCTTACTTCTTTCTTGCGCTGTGTGCTTGTCTCTGTTACAGTTTGGGTAAGCCCACAAGCTAACCCTAGCAAAGATGAGTAAAAACCAAACATTACCAGAGAGCTTCTTTGCAAAGGGGGAAAGACCCAATGATGAGGCAGCAGAAGAAACTAACACTGCCAACGCAATGAAAGCTGCATTTAAAAGAAAATACCAAGAGTCCTACTTAAATTATGGGTTCATTGCAAGAGGAGACTTGCTTTCTCCTGCTTTGGGTAATATGTGGTGACCAGTATCTAGCAAAGCCATGAAACCTTCAAAGCTGCTTTGCCAGATGGAGACCAATCACCTTGCATTAACAGGCAAGCTTTTGGAGATTTTCAAAAGAAAAAAAAATAAAGGGGGATATAAAGTACAGAAGCAATATTGAAGGCCACCACTTTATCAAATGTGTCTGCACTGACAGCCCTGTTCTTAGCAGCTAACTGCATTGCAGAGCTAAGAAGTTCTTTAGTATTGGTGAAGAGTTGATCCTGCCTGCTGCTAAGGACATTTGCTGTGAATATTAAGGAGAGGTTGAAGTTCAAAAGGTGGTACATGTTCCTCTTTCAGTTAGCACCATAATTAGAGAAGTTGATGAAACAGCAGAGGCTATTGAGGCACATTTGTTAGAGAGGATTCATGACTCACCATGGTATGCAAGGCTGGTTGCTGGGTCTTCCTATGTGGACAAGGCAACAATGCTGGGTTTTGTGAGATATATTCTCAGGAGGATGTACATGAGGGTGTGTCACATGCACTTTCGTTTCCAACCAATATCACAGCTGCAGAACGATTCAAGCCTTTGAATAGGAAAGCCAAATTGGTTATTTTGTGTCAGAAAGTGCATGGATTCAGCAGCTACCATGACTGGTCAGCTTTCTGGTTTCATTACCTGGATCAAGAAAGTCATTTCTAAATGTGAGTCTGTGCACTGTTTGATCCATAGAGAGATGCCGGCTAGCTGAAAAATGTCACCTGAACTAAGCAACATTTTAAAGAGTACGATTAAAATGATCAACCATGTTAAAATACATGCCTTTAATAAGTGTTTGTTCATGCAACTCTGAGGAGATGGACACAGGGCACTTGTCTTCTCCTACACGTGGAAATGAGACAGCTTTCTAAAAGTAGACCACTGGCTAGAGTTTTTGAGATATGAAAGCTGCTCCAGAGATTTTTTTTTTTAGCAAAACAATCACCACTGGCAGCACATTTCAGGGACACACAATGGGTTGCAAAACTTGTTTACTTGTGTGACATTTGACCTTTTCAACGAACTCAATCTTGAATGAACTATGTTCAAGTGGACAGATGAAGTTGCTGCTTTCAAAGACAAGCTGGAATCATGGGTGTGACGAGTGAACCTTAGGATGTTTGAAACATGTCAAAGACTTGAGTTCCTGTATATCCAGTGGCTTGTCTCTGATTACCAGATATCCTTCTTCAGTTAAAACATGTCATACATTTTCGATAAAGTTTTGTCTCTTTAACCAGTTATTAGATATGAACTTAAGAATCTTTAAGCCCACTTATAACCTATAAGCTCCTCCTTCCTGATGTTCCACCTTTGTGGGCCAAACCGATGCATGCTCTCCACATATCGACTTATGATGTTATGTGTAATTCCTGTCTTTGTGAGGGTATAGGACCAAACTGTGACCTGGCTACCATGGGCACTGGTCTGTGGATTAAGGTCCTTTAAAGCTCCTATGCAATATGAGCTGACACCACAGAACGACACTGGAGGATTGAGAAAAGAGACATGAGTTTATTCAGGGACCTCGTGTTCAAGGCACCAGTGGCAGCAGGCTGGGCAATTCGCTGTGCTGCTCCTGAAAGTGGCAAGTGATTCTATAGGCAAGCACAAGGAGACACCTTGCAGATGTGATGTGTGTGGCCAGGTATGATAGGGCACCCGTGCATCACCACTACGGGCAGCATGTTCTGGATCATGCTCTGTGATGGGGCGGCGTGCGAGAAACAAAGCTTTCTTTGTTTTAACTGTGTGTTCTTTTTAAGTGGGAGTAAGGCTGGGAACTCCAATGACCTCACACGTATCTACTCTTAGAACCTCTTGAAAACATTTGTTCTGCGATGTTGGTCACACACACTTAGCTCACAAGACACCTCCTTAAATTATTTTACAGAATTTAGTTTTTTTCATTAAGAAGAACTGAGGACATAAATCAAATATAAAAAATGTGTGATACTATCTCTATCACTTTGGAAATATTACAAGGTTTTAGGAGCTCTGTCAAGGAGCTGGGAATGAAGACCAAATGTACATGTCTCACTATATCACAGTTTTCCACTATCTTTATCCCCACTTTAAACTTTTGTAAGTGCATGGAAGTTAAAACAATTATTCCACAATTCTAAAGCTCAGAAGCGAAGATTTCTGTACCTTAAAGCTAAAACTTCTGATATTAAATCTGACTGTATTTCAACGTGTGAGACTGGAGCAGGGCTCCCCAAGCTTGGAAATAAGGACCGTGAACGCCTTCAAGGGACATTCTGGGCACCTGGATAGCCTTGTAAAGTGAATGGGCAGGATACTTGATGAGTGGAGAGATAGTAATAACCATGCTCTTCCTGCCAAGTCAGAGTCGTGAGGTGTTTTGGTTCCCTGTGAAAACTAAAAATGACATCTTAATGTATAGTCTCGAGTGGTATTTCAGAAACCCTTACCAAATGGAAACTGCAGGCAAGGGAAAACCAAGGAAGTTAACTCTGATAGCAGTTCTTTTATTTATTTTTTAAGTTTCTCCCTCAGAGGCCTGGAGGAAGTTGCACTCATTTCAGTCCCTTTTTAGCTAATCAAAGAATCTCTGCATACACTTATGACCTGCACGCCCCTCTACTATGGGATGTCCCACATTTTATGGTTAGAGCAATGTATATTATCCATGTATTGATTTACAATTTTGCCAGCCTAAAATGTACCCCTGCCTTGTAAGCCAATGGGAGTTTGGGTCTTAAGTGTTAACTGTCTGCGCTTCGTGCTGGGCACCCTGCAAAAAAGGACTATTTTCACTTCCTGGAACTCTCAGCTTCAGTGTCTGGCTTTGTTGCACAGGGTGAGCAGCCCCCAGTTTGGTTCATGAAGTCCCTAGTTTGGTACTGAAATCCATCAGTACTATTTTTTCATAGACTCTGTGACTAGAAATAGGTTGATCAGGCCTTCAAGTTCATGGTCCCATAATGTCTAACCCAGAAACCAGGTTCACCTAGACCTCCTTCAGAGGTGGGCGCTGGACCAGGGTCTGGGAGTCGGGCTGGTCTTATCTGGGTAGTGTGGGAGCAAGGAAAATTTTCTGCATCTTTAGAAGCAACATTTGCCAAGCAAGGGATAATCCACATCTTCAAATGTGATTTAGAGAGTCTTACCCTGTGAGCAGCATTGCAAAGCATTGTATGAATAATACTATCTGGGAATTAAAACCAGGTTGGAAGTTCTTGACCTGGGGCATAGCTTTTGGTTATTAATGGATACTGTCCAAGCTCTTTTTCTTTTGGCTACAAATGGAAAAAAAATGAAAAAAGTTTTCTTTGGGTTAGAAGGACATGAGATGAGATATTATGCACAAAACCTCTTCTTGACAGAATTTGTGGGATGTGAATGTGTGTATCTAAACCAAGGTATTGTTCAAAGTTTGCCTTGGATGCTTGAGAAAGTTAGTGAGGAAGGTGGGTGGGGTCTTCAAACTTCATCAAAAGAAATACTCATAGAGGCCCAATTGAATTTGTTATTTTATTTGGAATTTTTTATTTAGTTCAGGAAAAAAAATAGAAACACATTGGTTACTTCTCACTCTAGACCTGTGCCACCTCACCCGGGTAGATGGGCCTTGCTGCCTACTATCTGGGCTCTTTGAATGGTTCTGTAGGGGCTTTTGCCAATTTTTGGCTTCCATTTTACCTCCTAATAGTATCTTGTTTCCTTCTTGGGAATTATCTCTCTGTCTTAGAGCAATGCAGCTGGATGACAGTCCACCCATCACTGGTGGCTTTGAGGGATTCCTGGGGACTCCCTCATAGGCCCGGCACAGCCAGAGATCAACATGAGATAAGCTCAGCCAAGTGTATTTTCTCTCTGGAAACCCTAAAACCCATCCCTTGACACAGAATGATTAAAAGAGATCCATGCATCTACCAGCAATGTCTAGTACGGGTCAGGCAGCTGATTGGAGTTTGTTTTCACACTTTCTGGAGCAGTTCCAGTTCCAAGGGTTCTGCCCTGGTTTTCCAGCCCCTTCCACCCTGTGAGTACCTGCACAGGCTTTGATACAACCCTTTTTGCTTTTGTGAGTCAGAGTTTCATTGTTTGAATTGAATTGGAAAACAACTTTCATGGGTCCCTTTGTCTCAAGAATATCCTGTATATTCTACTAGATCGCAAGTATAATTGCAACAAGTGTAGGCCGGGAAGTCCTCAGTGTCTCTTTGCTGCCTGCGGAGCAAGGGCCTGCTCTTCAGTGTGGCAGAGAAGCCTGCTCCTTGCCTTGCCATGGGGTGGTGCTAGCGTCTCTCCCCAGGTCTTGGCCTGTTTATCCCAATTTACCTGGCAAGCAACTCATCATTCTAAACTTAGGGCAAGAGTCACTTCCTTTATGAAACCTTCCTTAAACTTCTCTTCCCTAGAACTGACTACTCTGTACACAATTCTGTTTTGATCCACTTACTTGTGTCTCTACGACCCTAGCAAATAAAATTTCACCAAAGGTGGGCATTATATCATATTCACCTTTGTATGCCCAGAATAGGTTTTTTGGTTTGTATTTGCAGAATGACTAGATGGATGAATGAGTCTCACAGTCCTTAGGGCACACTCATACATCTATGTCTGGGCCCAGAGTACACACCTGCCTTGTATTCAGGGAAATGGTCTTGGTAGTAATCAGGGAAATTATCTTGGTAGTCAGGCCCAAGGGAGTATAGAAAAGTGTTTATAAAGATGGTTGTAACTCTATTTCCCATCCTGTGTACATTTCTGGGCACTGTGACTTTACTGCTCACCCCATCAAGAGGTTGGTTTAATTCTCCTCCCATTGAAACTGGCCTAGTGCTATGGTTTGAATATATCCCCCAAAGTTCATGTATTGGAAAGTTAATTCACAATGCAGCAGAGGTGGGACCCAAGAAAAGGAGATTATGTTAAGAGGACCCTGCCCTTATGAATGGAGTAATGTCATTATTTCAGGAGTGGGCTAGTTATTTCAAGTAGCTTTGTTACCTCAAGAATGGCATGATATGAGAGTGAGTGGGCCCTCTTGCTTCCTTTACTGTGAGGTCTCTTGCCCTTCCACTTTCTGCCATGGGATGGTGCAGCAAGAAGGCCCTAATCAGGCTTGGGCCCCTCAACCTTGAACTTTCCACCCTCCAGAACGGTATAAAATAAATTTCTTTTCTACAAATTATCCAGTCTGTGGTGTTCTGTTGTAGCTGTGATAGGAAACAGAGCAAGACACCATGTGACATGCTTTGCCCAAATGAATGTATTTGAAGCGATATTGAGACTTCTGATTTTCAGCCTCAAAAGCTTTGTAGTTTCTGCTAGTCCCCTTTTAAATTGCTGGGCCTGACACCGTCTTGGATACTGGCTCTGCTCAGCCTGCTGGAGCGCAAGAACGAAAGTGCTACAGCCAATAGGTGGCGCCAACTGCCAGGAGTGTGAACGAGGCCGTCTTCGAGCATCTCTCCCTGGACAAGCTGCAGGATGACTGCATCCATGTGAGTGACCCCCAGAGGGACCAGCAGAAGTGTTGCCCAGATGCTGTCAGTCCGTACTGCTGACCTAGAGTTCTGAGCTAATGAACAGAGGTTTGTTCAGCTGCTAAGTTTTAGGTTTAGTTTGATATGCAGCAGTAGAGGAACGATACTGGGGATCAGGACACACAAGGGGCAGAGATGCCTTGTTCCCCTAACAATCTCTATCCCTTGATGAGTGTGAGCTTCTGCTGACTATTTATGATGCTGACCATTGCTGCTGATGGCCACACTTAAGCCCAAACTCTGTGCCTCCTGGATTAGGTTGTGTGCTGCCATAATAACTACCACAGACTGGGTGGTTTAAACAACAGAAATAATTTTCTCACAATTCTGGAAGCTAGAAATCTGAGAGCAAGGGGTCCACATTTGGTTTCTTCTAAGACTTATCTCCTTGGCTTGCAGATGGCTGTCTTCTTTCAGTGTTTTCACATGGGCTGTTTTTGTGTTGTCTTCTAATCTCTTCTAATAAGAACACAGTCGTATTGGATTAGCTCCCACCCATATAACCTCATTTTACCTTCATTACCTCTTTAAGGACTCTATTCCCAAATAGAGTCATCCCCTTAGTTACTGAAGGTTAGGATTTCAAAATGTAAATTTTGGAGAAAATCAAGTCAGTCTAATCACTGTTTAAGGTCTCAGCATTAGCTTATCTTGCTACCTACTTCTTTCCTGCTTGTGTTTGGAGAAGTGATGGTATTGTGCTTGGGCTGAGCGACAATTAAGTTGTTGGGAATCATTCTGAGCAATACCCTTCTAGGTCTGAAAAAGTCATAAAACATCTTAGGAAGTTCAGGTCTGTATATTACCTTGTCCTCTAAGTGCTGTGTTTTTCCTGGCTATATTCTGGGGTTGCCTGAACTTTTTCTGGAGGTGCCCTGCAAAAGGCAAGAAGCAGCAGCCTGAGGTGGTGTCTGAGAGTCTCTGGAGACCACCATGAGCTATGGCCATCTCTGCTGATGCTGCCATGTTTCCTCTTGCCACGAATAGCACATTTCTTCTTGGGGAAGGAACAGAGTGGGGATGTAGCTTTTGTGGAACTCTCAAGAAAAAAAGCAAACTTGTATGGTTAGGAGAGAAAACATTTGCTCAAATTCTAAGATTTAGATCTGGTACCTTAGCAGCCAGCCCACAAATGCAGATAGTGAAGGCAGAGGGCAGAGGGGTGGCAGGACAGACACGCACACGTGGGTCTGTGGGTCTGTACCTTGGTTAATTGGTACACACACAGCCAAGGAGAAATTTGGCTAATAGAATTAACTAGATTTCTGAAGGCTAATCGGTAAGTATTCATTGAATGTTTGCTGCCTGTGAAGCCCTCATTTATGGTTTTGAAGAAAGATTCCAATCTTAGCTCTTGCTGTTCAAATAAGTTCTGAGGTGCTTGAGTCAATGTTTCTGCCTAATTAAGTCCTAGCTAGCTTCCAAGATTGAACCAGATGAGTTGGCTCCTAGACAGCCTCAGGGTGCTAATTCTTCTAGTGATTATTGGTATAGGATGGACCTGGCTGGGGAAAGATGATCAGGCTGTGTGTCAATGGAGCCAATTCATTCTTTCATCTGTTTGTATAAGTATCCACTGAAGATCTTATTATGGGTACCAGACTTGTGCTATGCACCCCGAGATTTGCAGAGAATACTAAGCCCGGGATACTATGCCAGAGAGATAATCTTAGTGGGTTATCTTCAAGGATATCAACCTAGAAGTTGCTCATTTGAGTAAATTCTTAAAAATATCAGCAAGTGTCCCATCTACTTGCATCATTACAAAAGTGGACTTCAGCAAAATATTCCAGTTAATAACAGTGAGGTTACATGAAATTTTATGTCATGGGTCACTTCAATTGTTACATGTTTGATTGAATAACTCAATATAGTCATCATTTTTATTAATCTAGTATTGCTTTTCCACGCCTTCCTCACGGAGATGTGTACACATGCACGATCACGTACATGTAACCAGGTCTGTGTGAGGGAAGGGACTTGGGGAAACCTCACTGCCATTCTAGGACAGAGGCCAGAGACACTTCTGAGAGGGGACCTCAAGGACTAAATAATCCCATGTGAGATTTGTGGTGGGTGGTCGAGTTTAGGGATGGGTGTTCACCGGGATAACATTGTGTGCTGCTGGCTGGCATGAGGAGAAGTGACAGGGATGCAGAGGAGGTGACAGAAGAGAAGCGGTGTAACGTGCAGGCATTCAATAGTGTGAGACAGACTGATGCTTCTTTATGAGCTTACTAGACAGTGCCTCCCTGGGAGGCTGCATGACACAAACATCCTCACTAAAAGCCAGAGTGACCTTGCTCCGAAAACCAGCACTTCTGGCATTTCTGCCCATTGGTCACTCCCTCTCATACTTATGGAGAAGATTCAACAAAATAACATAAAAAAAACACTTATAATTTAGAAGTCTTTCAACAAAGGCTAATTCCTATCCTTCTCTGTTAGGAAAATGCCACGGATCATGCAGTGTCTTTCAAAATATGTGTCCCACATGGATAAAAGTTGAGAATCATTCTCTTTTCCACCATTTTCAGAGCTATATTACTTCCCAGGGAGCATAAGAAATGTCTGAGGAGAATTGAATCCCACATCTCTCTGATCTTAAAGTCGTCAGAACTAGGCACATCCTCCTGGTAGGAGGTGGAGACACCTGCAGGTGGCAAGTGAAGCATATAAATACTGACACATGCAAGAAAATAGGAGAAACTCTTCAGGCAGAATATTGATCATGACAGCACAGAGCTTCATGGGGTCGTTTTTTGTGTGTGTATACTGTAGTTAGAGCATGGCAAGGATGATTGTGGGGTCTGAGTGAGCTGGGAGAGGAACTTTAAGGGCAGAAAAAAGATGTTGCTAAGTCCTATAAAGCATTTAGTGTATGCTTGGCATTCTTTCTTCTAAGTACGCTTATATGTATTAATTCACTTAACTCTCTCGAAAACTCTGTAGCAGGTGACAGTACAGCTGAGAAAACAGGCTCAGAGAGGGAAAGCAGGTTCTCAGAGTCACACAGCTAGTGAGTGGCTGACTGTGACTCACACACTGGCCACCAAGGTGGTGCTCAAAACCATGCTATGATGGCCCCATTATCACTGGACAACAAAGTTTGAGACATTTTAAAATTTAATGCCAGAAGGACAAAAGACCTAAATGTGAAAAGTGGAACTAAAATCTAGAATCTAAATCTTGTAGAAGTGAGTTTAAACTAATATCTTTTTATTTGGGGGGGGTAGGAAAAGATTTATTTAAGACCGCAAAAATACTACCTCTAAAGGAAAGACTGGTAAATTCAAGCATATTAAAACTAAGAAATTCCATCAAGAAAATATACCCACCAAAAATGAAAAGACAAACTCTAAGGTGGGAAAGGTATTTTCTTTTGTTTGTTAATTTGGGAAAGGTATTTTCAACAATTATCACAAAACACTAGAGCCCAGCATACATAAATGATTTCTTCAAACTGAATAGAAAAAGACAAATAATTCAAAAGAAATATAGGCAAAAGGATATTGACACACTCTTCACAAAAAGGGAATATAAATGATCAATAAATATGTGAGATGTCCTTAGCTTCATTAGTTATTAAGAAAATACAAAATAAAACCACAAGGAATGCCATTAGAAGCTCACCAGAATGTCTAGCATTAAACACTCTGACATACCAAGTGTTGGTGAGGATGTGGAGCCGTGGAAATTCTTACACTGGTGGGAATAGAAAATAGTTTAAATACCGAGGAATACTGCAGTCGAAGATCCTCACACCCTCTGACAGACACACAGGGCATCCTTTTCTGAGTATATATTTGGAGAAATGCATTCACAATTGTTTCAGGAACCATGGAAAAACAATAGACAATGCCGGTAGCAGCTTTGTTCAGCATTTCCCCAAACTGGTGCAAACCAAATGCCTACTAACAGGGGAGTGGAAAATGAACCATGGCACATGTAAGAAGCAGCCTCTGATTCTTACCAACCATAAAGTGAGAAAAACTCAGGAATTTCTCTGGATGTTTCATCAGAGGACCTTGTCTGTTCTCTGTGAATTCCACAAACCAAATGAGTTCCAAGTGCTCAAAAGTAGCATATTTATATTTGAAAGGAGTTTGCTAGGGAAAGTACATAAAACACCACAGAGCACCACTGGGGACAGATTTGGGCAAGAACTTCCATTTCAAGCAGAAATAATAGCTTGCTCATTTTAAGACTGCATGGTCTAGAATCTCTTCTGCAGTCTATTGTTAAATTCTCAATCGGGGTTAAAATAGGGACAGTTTGAGACAATTCCTCTGGGCTTAGAACTCAGAGGAAACACACATGGATGATTTAACATGGCACAGTGATGAGTTTTTCATAGAGTCAATGGTCTCTGAGCAGATAATCCCCCAATTGGTTCAATTTTCCCTGAGGTTGCAGGAGAAGGCAGAAAGGATAATATGAAGGGCTGGCATCTTTAATCCTGGGCAAGTCCTGTTCTTTCAATATTATGAGACTAAAGTCCTGGACAAGGTATGTCCCAGGAGCTAGAGGTTCTAGACTTACCTCTGACATTCTGTGAACTTTAGGTCTCAATTCTTCTTCTATACAATAAAAGACTTAAATAGAAAGATTTCTAAGGTCCATGTGAGTCCTGAAACTGCTCTTTCCTTTCTCTCTAACATGTCAATGAATATATTTCAAAACAGCAGTGTGGATTTTACAATTCATTTGGTTGCTACCAGTTCTTGCCTGTGGATGGAATATCTATACCTGTATTGGTCGACAGTTACCTGGACACCTGCTGGATGCTTGATTTGGGCCAGAGAATTCCTATGTGGCAGTACTTGTAGAATGTACTGTGAATCTGTCACCTAAACTCAATCTAACTTTATGACCTTAGGGCACAGTCTGAAGAGGGCTGTCCTGGATGCCAGGGTCATAGATAAGACACTTGGAACAGAGAGATTGTGTGTTCATTTCTAATATCGTGGGGACACAGGCCTGACCTAAGGACAAGGTGCCTGAAACGTTATTCATGTGCTAACTTAATCCTCCAGAACCCAGAGCAGACATTGCTAACAATCCTTCACAGTACAACACTCTGGTTGATCCGAGCTGGCACCCAAGGTGGGACGGACCCATGTGTCATTTTTGAGAAGGAAGAAAGGAGGAAAGTAAACATGTTTAACTCAGGTGGAGAATATAGTGTCACTAAAACTAGCTCCAAATTGCACGGCCTGCTATATTCCATTCCTCTCACTTGATTCTGTGAATTCTGGGGACTTACTTTCTCAGGACCTCTTCTGCTTTTGTGTGCTCTTTCCTGTTACACCTAGTATGCCCTTTTAATGTCAACATTGTCCCTAATAAATGCGTGGCACTTTTCAGGAAAAGGTTTTCATCACTTAGACTTTCTCTCTGAATTCTCCATCTGTCCCCAACCCACCTCTTCTCCAGGAGTACACAAATTCCTTTTCATTCATAACGGTTTATTGAAAACTTCCTCCATTCCAAGTACTAGGCTTAATTATTTGCATGTATAATTTAATTTAATTTCCACACTATGTCATAAAAGATCCACTTTTCATGCTCATTTTGCAGATGAGAAAATTGTGGCACAGAAGTGCTAAACAACTTGGCAAAGGCCGGAAAGCTGGTGAGTGGCAGAGCTGGGAAGGAAACATAGGCAGTGGGGGTTTTGGAGCACACGATCTCAGCCTAACACTGTAGTGTCTCCTATTAACACATTTCCTCTAGGCAAATATAGGATTCTTTCTGGGGGACTTTGGTGAGTGAAACCTCTTTATCTCTTTCCATAAATAATATTTGAAGTATTAGAAAGTTAACCTTGGACATACTGTATTTTATTGACCCTAAGATACCATTGAAAGGAAGAGGCACCATTATTTATGCATTATTTGAAACATGACACCCGATCTTTATAATAGTTTAACATAACTGTTGATTTGGTTATCGTCCTTCAAAATTTCTTTAATGAGTTCCAAAAGTCTAGGCAGTTTCTCCCACCTTCAATCTCAGTAACAAAATATTACAGGCTTGATCTAACTGTAGGTATCTTTCTTCCATCGGTCCTGAAGAGGGTTTTTTTTGTTATTTTCTAAAAAACTTAAAATTGCAGTCATTCCTTCAGTGTCAAATATTTGTTTTACCAACATCACGTTGACACCCCACTGCTCTGTTTTTCTTCTTTTCCAAGAGCACAATAAGCATTTCACTTCAATGCTGAATCATTGTATATTTTGGAGGCCTTTCCCCCCTTTTTATTATGGAAAAGTTAAAACATATAAATAAGTAAAAAAAAATGAACTCTTGTGAATCCATGATCTAATTTCAATAACATTTTGCTACTCTGGTTGGAAGACACCTTAAATGGTAACCAAACTTGGTACCTGAGAGTAGTCAGTGGGAGCAGCTCTGACAGAACCGGGGCCAGTGGGCAGTGACAGTTTCACCATCGTGGTTGCCTAGCTGGGAGGGAAAGAGGCCATTTGAAGTGTGCTCCAATTACAAAGACGTTCAAACGTGAACAAATGTCCATCTTAGAAATGCTGATACATAGCAGTAGCGAGGCCAGGCTGCGTTTTAATTGTGAGTAAATACCTAAGGGGCCAGATTTTTCCTGACTCAGTGCTTTGTTTTTGTTTCTTTTCTCCCTCCTCGTTTCAAGGCACACAGAGAGAAGATAGTTCACATGTTTCCTAAAAGACCTCCTTCCCTCACCCTGACTTTGGATTACCATGGTCAGACAGGCTTTAGCACTCTACTGACTGCTTTTGCAGGGCCCAGTCGGAGAGAGCCCAGTGCTTGCTTCTTCTTCCTAATACCCTCTCCCCACATGCCTGGGGCTTGTGAGCCATGTCCAGGGACACGTGCTTCTGTGAACCACAAAGGATGCTCATTGTTTGCAGATTTAGTAATGAATCTCCTGCACTCTGTCCTGCCCGGATGGTCCTATCACTTGGACTTAAGGACTTGCCTTCCTTTGTACTTGCCTTTCTCCCAGGTCACTGTTCTCCCTCCTGCCAAATGTCTCCCTGGGATGATTTTCTGGTAACAGACCCCTAGTCCTGGAAATGGGCCCCCAATCTGTGAGTCTCCTGTCGGGGGCCTGATACTAGGCTTACAAGGTTGGGTGTTCTGGATGAGTTTGTCAGAGTCTGGAGAGGACAGTTTGACTAAGGAATGCCCTCTCCCTGTTACCATGTATGAGGAGGACAACGCTGACAGGAAGCAGCCTGGGCGTTGGCAGAAACCTCACAAGGAGATGAGTCCGGAGTGATGAGACAGGGGTCAGGCAGCTGAACTTTGGATTTTGGCTCTGCCGATTACTAATTGTCAAAGCCACTGCAATGCCACATACACACCCAAGGGGGATTACCATTCAGGGCAGTCTGGCCACCCTCCACTTCCCTCCCTTTGTCTGCAGGCTTTCTCTGAAGAGCTGTGACTGACACTCTGCCCACACCTGTAGCTGCAGCCTCACCCAGTGCCACTGTGGAGTTGTGTGTAAACACAGCAGCTTCCTTAATCCGTGGGTCGGATAACCCTGAGGTCTGTGTTCTGCTCCCTTTCTAGACTTTCCTCAAGAAATTATTAAACTTCTGTTGCCCATAGTGGCAGCTAGACTGATACATCATTTTTTTTTTTTAATTAGAAAACTGCCTTTTCTTCCTGTGTTCCCTTTTCCACTCCTCTGACAGTTTTTCTTGCCTCTCTTAAATAAACTCCTTGCATTTTGAATCTTGTTTTAAGGTCTGGGGAAGCCTAAAGTGAGACAGGAGGTAGGCTGGTCATGTAATTTTCTCAGATCATGGGTCTTTCACCTGTTAGGTGATAGAAAAGCTTACTAGTAAATTGTGATGGTCGAGTTTCTCCTGCACCATCTAACGAGCCCAGGACAGACCTGTGGGTAAGAAAGGCAGGTTTCTTCATGTCTATTTTTCACATGAGGAACGAGGGGCCCCAGGGGGCTCTGTGAGTTTTCCACATGCCCCTCTGCTGAGAAGTGGCTTAGCTGGGACTGGATCACAGACATTTAAACTCTGAAAGTGGTAAGTTTTCTTCCCAGTGTTTTGTAGTCGCCACTGTTTGTTTATCAAAGGGGTTGTTACATTTCTCAGAGTGCAAATAAGAATAGTTCTGCAGCTGAGGCAGATTCCACCATCTGGCTTTGTCCTCTGGGTTGTGGTCAGTGCTGGCTGGGGGAGGTGCTCCTGTGTGTCCGGTACCCTGGATGGGCACAAAGTCTCCTCCACCGGTCTCCCAAGTGGCCGACCCCCCCAGGGCCACTGAGCCTTAAGGGATATAGTCACATCTCATGTCCCACCTTCCAGCAGGTCCTGCAGCCCTTTCTGATGGGCTTTAGACCATCAGTCCAGTGGCACAGTTGAGGCTGCCTCAGTCCTGCCCTATGGGGGCAGTTCTTACTACAGGGTGGACTGTCATCATGGGTTCCACGTCTCCACTTGGCTGACTTCTCCCAGCAACATTATCTGGTTGTTGGCAATGACTCTCAGCAAGGCCTTTGTTGTACAACGTCTGGAGAGAACAGAGAAGCTGTGATTAAGTCCTGCAGGAAGGATTGGAGATGCTCATTGGAGGATATTTTCTGCAATTAGACAACAGCCCTGAGGAGCAGTAGTCTGTCCTAGAGAGGATGGCTATGGATGATATCCATTTTCACTCTGCTCCTGTCACCTGGGCCCGCATTCCTCCAGGAGAGCAATGGGGCCTCTGTGAGCTTGTTGGGCCCTCTCTGGGACATACTGGCTTCTCTCCATCATTTGTTCTTGGAGCATTCTTCGACCCCAGCAGCTGTCCTATTACCCGAGTTCCTCACTCTCAATCCCTTAGTGTTTGGAAGGTGACAAAATTTAGTCAACCCTACTTTGAATTGACTTCCTTAGGACAGGCTTGGCATCAACCCACCTCCATCTGCTCCTGGCTATTTTAGGTGATTGCCTCTTCAGTGCCAGCTCTAGCTTCCAGGTACTGGGCAGGTGTTGATTTCTTGGCCAACGCCTAGCTGGGCCACTCATGACCAACCACAAGGAATATTGGAAAGAGGACCTTCATTTGTCTTGACAGAAATAGCCTAGACTATGTTGAACCTTTGAAGAGGCTTAGGTGCTATCTGGGTTTGTTTTCTCTGTTTCATGGGCTCTTGTTATTTTGGGAGATACTTTTGGCTACTAGTCCTAATTGTGGTCAGGGCATTGAAGAGGCAGTGGTGCTTCAATAGAGGGAGGTTGGAAATAGTCTCAGCCCCTACTCAGTAATATCTACACCTACCAGCTGCAGCAGAGTCTGAAACTCTCACATCACCATAGGGTTCAAGTTGAATCAACAGAACCCTTATCAAAGTATCGGTGCTACGGGCAGTGCTAACACAATAGTGAGTTCTGATCTTCATGCAAGACTTTCAGCTGACATGCATCCTGAGTCTCAGAGGGGAAGGAACTTCCTAGGACATACATCAAATAATCAGCTGCTTAGAGAGAAACTGAGGGAGAGGAGCACAGGTAAGGGCAGACAAGCTTTGAAGGGATGGAAGGAGTCAAAGCTTTGAAGGGATGGCAGGAGTCAGTGAAACCAGACTGTGAAGTGCTGCTTATGTGGGCAACACAGAACAGTTGACTTGTTCAGCATAAGGGCATAAAGAGGGCCCTAGGCATTGGAGGAATGGGGCACAGGAGTGTATGTCGTAGGGGACAAAAGGCAGTAAGGGTCACCTTTATGGTTCTACTTCAGGTTGGCCCTCACCTTGATCTGCCTCTTTCAAACTTTTTAGTAGTTTCTCATCCATTTTGCAAGTTGTGGCACCTCAACTCTTTATTCTATAGGGTGTCCCAAAGTCACCCCGAAAGTCACCACAATAGGGAAAATGGAAAATTGTAGCTAAATGTACTATTATTTATAAAATATTCATTACAAAATTTTACAAAGAGGTGGCCAACATATAGTGAATATTTTGTAAATATTTTGCAAAATTTTGTGATGAATATTTTGTAAATAAAGGTACTTTTAGCTACTTTTTCTCATTTCCCTTATGTATGGTAGACTTTAGGGGAACACCCATATTCCTTTACAAAGTGGCATGGAATGGTAGACCAGAAGGCAAAAGACATGACTTGAGTCTCTCTGTGGACCCTAGAGCTCATGTGTCTAAACTATTTTGTAACCTGTAAAATTCCTGGGCAAATGTCTGGTTGAATTATCTTGGTAAACATTTCCCTTCAACACTCTCATTTTAAGACTTCTTCAAAGATATCACAACATCTTGAGGAAGCCAGAAGTCTCTTTGGATTTTACAAAGCCAGAATAAGGAATTATTTTGCCAGGCCTCCAGTAGCAGCCTTTATTATTATTATGTTTTTCTTGGATGTATCTGAAAGGAGCTATCCTATTGGGAAGTACAGAGGAGGGAGCCTGAGGAGGCAGGCAGGACAGAGTTGATGACCCTTCAGACGTGAAGTAGCCGTGCTGCCTCAGACCTTTTGTGCGGTGTTGTGTCAGCCCACACCAAAAAGCTTTCCCCATATTGTGGGGTTCACAGTGGTGGATGTTGTTGTCAGGAACACCCTGCAAATGTCAACTCATTATCAGGCTATGGAAGCCAGGGCTCTAATTCAATTCTCTCCTCAACTTGCTGTCCTCTGCAGCTGTAACAGGGCTGGTTATGCCTCTGTGGCCTTTTTACCAGCCCTGGACTGGAAAAAAACAAATTATTTCTAAATAAATATGTGAAAGAAATTAGGTCTGAATTTTTGAAGTATGTAGTTTTTTACATCCTGGTATCTTCCCTGCTGTTAGTATTTGCCTCCAGGTTAAGGGCGCTATCCATGACAACATGTCCTCAGGTAGGTAAAAAAGAAAAAGACGAGTAAGAAAGGCAGAGAGAGAAGGGATAAGGCAGGACACTGTCTGTCGGACATCCAGGTAAAGCGGGCTACCAGTGCCAGTGTCCTGAGGTGTGTCCTTCACATATTCCAGGATGTGAAAAGGAGGCCAGTGAAGCTAGTGGAGTGATCTGAAGTGGGGAGGTAGGAGATGAGATCAAATAAAGTGGGGGTTGGGGGTGGAAAAATTATGTAGGGCCCAGAGGGCTATAGAAAACAGTTCGACTTTTGCTCAGAGTGACTAGGGAGCAGGTCTTTCAGTAGAGGTGTGACCTATTTGACTTGTGGCCCAGTTTTCAGACTATATCTAATTGCTTTTTGGACATCCCATGGACTAAGTTAAATGCAGTCGGTTCTCATCATTACCAAATGCTGTATTTGTGACTATGTCTATGAGATAAAATTTATGTGTGATCCTTACATCAACACTCACGATACTTTGTGGTCATTTGTCGGCATGCACAGAGTGGCACAAAGTTTGAGGTATCTGACGGCGCATTCCCAGCTGTGGCAGAACAAGGTAGTGCCCTGCCTTCCTGCCTCAGCTCTTCACACTGTAAATAAGTGTTCTTTCTATGGTCCATTTAGTGCCACAGTTTACACATGTTTGTGCTTTTTCTTGGTTATTTTGCTGTTTAAAAAGGCCCCCAAGCATAGCACTGAAGTGCTGCCTAGTACTGCCAAGCACAAATAGGCTATAATGTGCCTTTAGAGAAAATGCATGTGTTAGATAAGCTTCACTCAGGCACGAGTTACAGTGCTATTGGCTGTGATTTCAGTGTTAATGAACAAAAAATATATATTAAACTAGGTGTCTTTAGACAGAAAACCACATAAGACAATGTTATGTATTGATCAGTTGATGAAAATGTTATGATGAGAGGTTTGTGAGAGCGAAACTCCATCTTTCTTCCAGGAGTGATGGTTCAGAATCACTAATGCTAATGCAGCATTTTCAGTGACTACAGAACATAGCTACTGTGAATAATAAGAACCAACTATGTGTTTTTATTAACTCATTGTCTTCCTTCCAGATGGAATTCTCCTTTTGTATTGTAATTGTACCATTCATGAAATCACCCCAGCCAAGCATCTTCCTCATTTTTAACATCCAGTGAATTGGAAGTTTCTCCTTAAATATCCTCTTCTCTCTGTTTCCATTGTCACAGCCTTAGTTAGATCCTTTTGACAGAACTGATACAGCAACCTCCTAACCGATCTCCCTGCCTCTGATCTGGCCCCCTCTGGTCTCTCCTCCATTCATCTTCCAGACAGATCTTTCTAAAATGCAGCTCTGATCACATTATTTCCCTGTACATAACCTTCAGGGGGTTCTCTTTTGCTGATAGCACTGATCTAACACTCACTGCTAGATACTTTCTGAACATCCACCCCCAACTTTCCCTGAGTGACAATGTGCATGGTTCGCTTCCTCAGACTTTCTTACAGCAAATGGCTTAATACTCACCAATGAGTCGCATGCAGAAGTTACTAGGTGGAGCTGATGGGACATCCTGTAAAGAGGACAGGCTTGACTGGCATCAACCTTTTGACCTTTATGCTTCTTTCCTATCCCAGGACATGATTTTAATGTGACAGGCATCATGCTAATTATGAAGACAGAGGCAGAGCACAAAGGATGCGATTTTGTCTATTGCTATACAACAAATTATCTAAAACTTAGTGGCTTGAAACAACCACCATTTATTTGCTCATGATTCTGCTATCTGGATTGGACTAAACTGAGTAATTCCTCTGTAAGTCTTGCCCTCGGGTCACTAACCTGGCTGGTACTAGATTGTTTTAATCACAGGAACGGAGTCTGTCTCTCATCCTCCAGAAGACTAGGGATCTAGTTTGTTTCAGGCCAAAACAATGAGGGAACATGTTGCAAAGCTTCTTGGGAATAAGGCTCAGAGGTCATGAAAAGAAACCTTTGCCCCCTTTTATTGGTCAGAGCAAGTCACCTGACAGCTCAGATTAAAAGGCAAGTATTCAGGGATGGGAGCAATGCTTGTATTCTTCTTTGCAAGCAATCTGCCACAAAGCACAATATCAGAGGACAAGAAGGAGCCTGGATCTCCTGGTTACCGGTGGATCATAACCCCAGTTCTGGACTTTTTATATGGGAAATACAAGCATTTACAAATGTCTGATTGATGTATGATTCACACTTATGAATGGAGACTGTATGTATTATGAGTAATAGGTACATGTACCTGTTCTAACTAATGTAAAAATTCAACTTAAGAACAAACCTACAGAACCTCTGTTGTTTGTAACCTGGGGACTCTATAAATCTTATTTGACTAGCTTCTGGAGCTGATGGTCCTGGTCCTGGCCTTAGGGCTTGAGAAGAGAAGGGAAAGTTTGAGGATAAAGCATTTTTGATATAGGATTGCTAGAAGTCAGACATCCCCTGGTAGTGTTTTGAGAATTTCCCAAAGACACCCCCAAGTTTAATCTTTGCCTGCTTCAAGCCTGACATATTCCTAACAGCACAATTCCTTCCTATGATTGTATTATACCCTGGTATTTCTAATCAGTTGTTGAAACCTCACAGGTAATTTATTACTATTAAAAAAGTGCCAAAATTTATGTATGATTCATAGAGCTTAAAAAATAAATTAGAGTAGTTCAAGGTACCATTCTTGAATTATCCATCATTTTTGTTATGGGGATAAAAGCCAGACATACACTGCCCTGTAGGAACAAGTCCATCATCCTTCGCTTGAGGCTAATGCAGTTTTGTTAATATTCATAAGGGACTGGCTTTATTGTGTGCCCTAATTCCCACCCACGAGCCAGACTCTCCCTTATTCATTTCTGGAAGCCCCCGGGAATATTTCCCTGTGCAGGCAAATCACTGCCAACCCTTACCTACTGCTGTAGTTTCCTCAGGTAGGACCTATAGTCCTGTAGCTCTGATGAGCTCGTGGAGATTCTGCTCTGAGCTATAACTATTTTCATCTTGGTGCTGTCTAGGCGTCCACAGACCTGGAGGGCCTGTGTTCTTCTGATTCCTTCTGCCACTAGGCAGCATTTATTATACCTCCTCACACCAGCAGTATGTGCTAAATAGCCTTTTCATTGTACAGACTAAGAAGGAAGATGCTCCTTTTTGATTAGAATCTCCCAGCAAGGTGCAAGATGGACTGAATGCAAAAATTTTACAGCAGAACACTCTTGTGTTCCCTATTGGAAGTAGCTGTGATAAGATTCTCTCTCTCTCTTTCTTTCGAATGACAGTGTCAAGTCTCATTCTTGACACTGTCATTCCCAGCGGAGCTGAAATATCTGCTCTACCCCTGATAAGCCTGTCGTCTACCTCAGTGCTGGAGACCGCTCACTACCTAGGAAGATCCTTGAGCACTGAGAAGACTGTTTCCCATGTTTTATTCAGAGGTTGTTCAACAGTGGAATTGCTTGAACCCTAAATATTTCAGCCATTGGTACAACTTTTGCCTTTAATAATAAATCTTTTTAAATAGCTACTTTATGTTTGTGGTTAAAAAAATCCAAGCAGTACAAAAAGATTCAAGAATGAAAAAAAAAGTCTTTCTAATCCTGAAAACCAGTTGCTTGGTCTCCTTCCCTTGAACAAACTTCCAGACTAGTTTGTGCATACTCATAACACTCAGCCCTTTAATTCATGGCCTCAGCTTGGGTTGATCTGGAGGCTGGATTAGGACAGGATTTGGAACAAGCTGCCTCACCATATCCAGACTTCCATTCGACTCTGATCCTCAGGGTCTCCTACTGTGTGGTTCAGCTGGATTCTTCCTTCTCTGATAGAAACTTCTTGATCAATCTCTTTATGCCACCTGCTGCCTTTTGAGGTCCTACCCATTTGCACATGTTCAAAACCAAACAGGAATCAGAGGTTTATGAGCCCCTATGTAGTGATGGAAACTTATCTACTCGTAGCCTTCAGATATGTCTAAGAAAGAGCTCCAGTTGATCCTCCTGTCTTCATTCACATCTTTCAGCTTCCTCATTGTAACAGCCCGGGCTATTCCACCAGCCTTATCCCTCACCCCACCCCTCACATTGTGTCCCAGCCCCAACCACTCTATGCAATTCCTCCAGCCCAGGGTCTGTGCCTTTGCCAAAGTTAGCCTTTAAAAAAAATTCTCATTGAGAATTCCTATTTTTCCATAGGACTAAACTTAATTGTCACCTATTCTGTGACTTTTTCCATAATTTCTGTCTCCTCCTGAGCCCTCAGTTGAAGTCATCATGTCAACTTTGGTCAATGCAGTCTCTAGCACTTCTGTTACCCAATCCACCACATGGTGCTGCAATTCTATCTTAGTTTTTTTCCTTAAGTTTTTCTCTGTGAACAATTTGAGGAAAAGATCTTGGTGTTACAATGTGTGCATACCACATAGATGGCATTTGACAAATGTATCTTAAATGAGCTCTTGCACATAATATATAACTTTTATACCTAGGCAGCTCTAGTGCTATGGAAAAGGTTTTGAATTTGGAATCAATTGAAGGAAGCTAGGAACTGTTGGCCCACAGGCTACAGCCTAGAAGTCTTTGCATGCGAGCTGGTATCCCCTGGAACATGAGACCTGGCTCTAAATCTTCAACCATTTAGCAACTGCAACAGTGGGCAGTAACTTAATCTCACTGAGTTTTGGTTTTCTTCTCTGAAAAAAAAAAGGATTTATATATCTTGCAGAGTTCTGAGAACTTATTGTGATTATGAGAAGCTGCACGGAAGAGTGCTGGGCACCTCCGGGGTGTGCAATACATGGTAATGAAGCTTATGTAAGTTCCAAGAGGAACATTGTGATTTGTAAATATGTTTATGTGCTTCTGTATTTTATTTTTGCATGTACACACACACATACATACAAACGAAGACTCTCTCTTCCTGTTTTTTACACACAGGTGCAGTTCCTAGTTTTTTGGTTGGTTATACAACAAACTGTAGAAATAGGTCTTGCAGATGGCAGTAAAGTTGAGGCGGTTTGGTGACAGTTTTGACATTATACTGCAGTTATGTGTCATTTATTTTTATATAATTTTTTTTTAAGTTACATACTTTTTTTTTTTCATGTGCAGCTGGTGTGCCACTTACCTGGATTTTGTCAGACGTTTTGACGGCTGCTGTCTGTATCAGTATTCCTTGGACCTACGATTTCTAGTCTTTCTGGAAAGTACTGATATCTTATCATGTGGACATAGGAAATGCTTTATTTTCTTTTCCTGTCTTTTTTTTTCCCAGCTTACTTACTTCACTTCCATTTAGGTATAATTGCATTCTGTAAAAGCCTCTCATGTCTTTTGATAAGCACTTGAAATCCTTCATTTCTCAGATTTCACTCTTAGTTGGTGTTTGGGCTACTTTATGTCACAAAGGTACCCTGGTCCCTTCATCTCTCTCACAGGCATGTATACCCATGTGTTCTCTCAGGTGCAAAACTCTGGAGCATCGGCTCATTGGAGGAAACTGATCACAACTGTTACCACCGACTGGGTGTGACAGAGGGACAAGGTGGGGAAGGAGGCATCAACCTTCCCAGACTAACTTACTGGCTGGTGGGGAGGGTGCCCTCCTGAGCTCACAGAGCATCAAAGTGAATTATACAAGAGCTTTCAGTGGATCCCTGCTATCTAGTTGCCAGAGACTTTTTAAACTTTTCCATTTGAGATTGGTGCTGGCTAGGATAATTCATTAGCAACTCTTCAGTTGGGCTAATCACCTGAGGACTTTCCAAAGTGGTACCCTGGGTGTGTGGGAAGGTTTGATTTGGCTTTTTCAATTGTTGCGGGTGGCGGGTGTGGCGACTTAACTCTGGTATTCCTTCACAGCTCAGATTTCAATCCAGAGTAACAGATTCTCTAGGGTAAGATAAAGACCAGCTGAAAATAAGACAGAGCCACTTAACCCCACCACACCAAGAAGGTCCTCAGTTTTGCAAGCAGTGGCAAAACTCTAGGGGAAAAGGTATAGACGCCAGTCCAAGCTTTTAAGCAAAGAACTGGTCAATCACTACTTCTAGAACTCCTAGCCCAAATTGTCCTTATCTACTCATTTAGCCAAATGGTGTAAAATTAATCATGGGGTGGAATCAACGGAAAAGCTCTGGAAATATGAACAACCAGACTAGGTCAACCCCCCCCAAGGAATAATCTGGCAGACACAAGCGAGGATCCTATGCATAAACAGATGGCTGAAATGTCAGAAAT